>OY288110.1:76922771-77185271 GCA_958431115.1 Syrphus vitripennis
TGGGTGGATTAGCTTTTTGTTGCACAAAGGTAAACCTTTGTATGTATATATAACTATAGTACTCTCATGGTGGAAGTCGAATGGGGCGACATCTAAAGTAATAAAGCCCCACTGAAATGAAAAAATGCCCCAAAAAAATGAATTAAGGCATCAACTTGTTTTGACTTTTGTTTAGAAAAATAAAATAAAGCCCCAATTTACATAGTTTTTCATATTTAAGTTTATTTTCGAAAATAAAAATTACACCCCAATGTCCAAACCATCAAACAAATACTTGGATTGTATCTTGCACAATTTCCTTGCAAAAACAAAACTTGTAATTATCATGTCCTTCAGCAATACAAACTTTTAAGATCGCGCGATTTTTTGCAGCTATTCTGTTACTCCCTGATGGTTTTCAACACGATCCTTACATTGAAGCATTAAAAAATCATATCACACATCATATCAGCTTAACATTGAAACATTATTGCTGGCACCACACTAAGCGGTACTTACGCAGCTGTGGGTCCCCGATTAGCGGATTTTCACATCATTTTTTATAAAAGACAATGTTATTTTCAAATTATGAAATAAGGCCCCAAATGGTTTTCTTAAAATAAAATGAAATTAAGCCCCAGAAACAATTTGGGATTTTATTTCATTGGGGCCTTATTTCATAATGAAATTATGCCCCCAAAAAAAATGAAATAAGGCCCCAAAAAATGAAATAAGACCCCAAAATTTGAGAAATTTTGTTGTTGTTGTTTTGTGTACTTTTTTTTGGGGCCTTATTTCATTTTTTTTTGTGGGGCCTTATTTCCTGGGGCTTAATTTCGCGGAGCCGTGTGGGCAACATTAAAAAAAACTCGCCATGATAGTACTATAGCTTTCATATACAAAGGGTAAACGTAAAACAAATATAAATGTTCCTGAGACACTTTTTCTACATCAGCCACTTGATTTTCAAATTGCTTTTATGTTGGAAGATAGAGGGCGTTGATATATTTTATTTATATCTAAGCATTTTTCAAATCGAAAATTCAACCGTAAATTGATTGAATGGTCAATATCTTTTCAAAAGTTTCGGTTTAAAAAACAAACGCGGATCAAAAGTTTTTCGGAGGGGATATACATAATACGAGTATCTTATACATCAATTTGAATTACATCTATATGGAAAGGTAATTAATCAAGCTTTAAGTCAGTACTAAAATGATAATGGTTTAATTGGAAAGATAAAAACTTGAACCAAAAGTTAAGGTGAGAGGCATTCTGTTCTTGATGAGTGATACTCTTGAAAAACTTGTCAATTTCTCGCAGGAGGCAGCAGCTAGTTAAAAAAAACATTGCTCTATTTTTAGGTTACACAGGCTTCAGATAAATATCAGACCCTGTCTTGCCTTACACAGGCTAAACTATTACAATAAATATATGAGACAGGGTTGTTATTTTAAGATCAAAATCCTTAGTGGAAAAACTATTTGAAAATAATTAAAAAATCACTTTTTTTATTTTGACGCTAGATGGCGCTGTATATCGGTTTAATTTTCCTATAGAAAAAAATGGGTTATTTTGTACGTTTCATAGTTTTATTTATCGTCATGCTTAGTATAGTATATAAATTTGAAAATCATATCAACCGTCAAAAATAATGTTCAAAAACATCTCTTTTTGCGGAAAAAATCACTTTTTCAAGCAAGCATCGATTTTGAGCCAAAAATAAAATAATATGTGTACTGTTTGAGGATCTAATCTTCAAAAATAATAGTTTTCTTTTTTCTAATTTAAATAATAAATCTGATCATAATAAATCCGATCCTGTATACCTATTCTGTTTCTTAGAACTCTGCTTAAAGCAAATTTAATACAATATCTATTGGTTATGTATTTAATTTCGAACTTGCATTCAAATTTTTAAAAGCGTGATTTGATTCTCTATATAATTTTTTTTTCTCTTATGTATAGTTTTTACTCTCTTAATGATGCAGATCTTTTATAACGTTGTTTGTTTATTTTGACGTCATGGATTTTCCAAGATTTGCTTCACCAAGACTGCATTTTCGAGGTATAAAACTGAATGCTGTGATCGGGAATAGCACAATAGTTATTCTCGATGGGAAGAGTGATGATCAAAAGAACTTTGCTTGCTATCGCCCTTGTGGTGACTAGCGGAATTGGTAAGACTGAAAATTAGCAAGAATATTACTTCTGGAAATGGTATTAATTTTGTTTAAATTTTTTAGTGAAAGCAAACCCTTATGGCTCTTACGGTGGGGGCGGAGCAGCAGCGAGTGCAAGTGCAAGCTCAGCAGCATCGGCAAGCAGCTTTGGGGGTGGTGGATATCATGGAGGCGGAGGAGGAGGGGGATGTGATGGAGGCAGTGGATGCGGTGGCGGTGGTGGTGGTGGAAATCCATTCCTCAGTGGAGGAGGTGGGCTATCTTTTGGATTGAAAAAGGATATAAACTTTGGTCTTGGTGGAAAAGGTGGTCTACTTGGTACAGGCTTACTTAATGGTGGCGGAGGCGGAGGTGGTTTACTTGGTGGTGGTGGCATTCTTGGTACCGGACTACTAAAGGGGGGAGGAGGCGCTGGATCCAATGGCGGTTGCGGAGGACCTGGTGGTGGATGTGGTGGAGGCGGTGGTGGTGCTGGAGGTGGTGCTGGTGGCGGTGCCGGTGGTGCTGGAGGTGCAGGAGGGGCAGGATTTGGTGGTGCAGGAGGTCATGGAGGATCTAATGGACGACCTGGTGGTGCTGGAGGTGGATATGGAGGAGGAGCCGGTGGAGCTGGCGGTGGATATGGAGGAGGTGCTGGTGGAGCTGGTGGTGGAGGTGGTGCTGGTGGCGGTGGAGGTGGTGGAGGCGCTGGAGGTGCCGGTGGGGCAGGTGGTGCTGGTGGATTTGGTGGACATGGAGGATTTGGAGGTGGAGCCGGTGGCGCTGGTGCTGGTGGTGCCGGAGGCGGTGCAGGTGGTGCAGGCGCCGGTGGTGCAGGAGGTGGTGCCGGCGGTGCCGGCGGTGGCCACGGAGGTTACGGTGGAGGAGCTGGTGGTGCCGGAGGTGCTGGTGCTGGTGGCGCCGGAGGTGGTGCAGGTGGAGCTGGCGCTGGTGGTGCTGGAGGTGGTCACGGAGGCTTCGGTGGAGGAGCTGGTGGAGCAGGAGGTGCTGGAGCTGGTGGTGCAGGTGGAGCAGGAGGCGCTGGTGCTGGTGGTGCAGGTGGAGCAGGAGGCGCTGGTGCTGGTGGTGCCGGAGGTGGCCACGGAGGTTATGGTGGAGGTGCTGGTGGTCACGGAGGTTATGGAGGAGGTGCTGGCGGAGCTGGAGGTGCTGGTGCCGGAGGTGGCGCAGGTGGTGGTGGTGCTGGAGGTGGTGCGGGAGGCGCTGGTGCAGGTGGCGCCGGAGGTGGTCATGGAGGTTACGGAGGAGGAGCTGGAGGTTATGGAGGAATTGGAGCTGGTGGTGGAGCCGGTGGTGGGGCTGGTGGTGGAGCTGGTGGCGGAGCTGGTTTTGGCGGAGGCGCTGGAGGTGGAAAAGGTGGTTTTGGAGGAAGACCAGCGGGTGGTCATGGAGGTTCAGGAAGCCCTGGAATCGGTTCACCCGGAAATATATTTTTATCAGGCAAACCAAATAATATTGCTCAACTTTATGCACCTCCTTCTGGTGGCAATTGCAATAAACCAGGTGGCTGTGGTAATGGAGGCAATGGCGGTTCACCCTCATCTGGCTCAGGAAGTCCATTCGGTAGCGGCTTAGCCGGCGCTAGTGCTGATGCGTCTGCATCTGCCAATGCTAATGCCATTGCTGGATCTGGTTTTCTAAGTGGAAAACCTGGTGGTGGAAAACATGGTGGAGGTGGTTTTCCAAGTGGTGGGCCACTTGGTGGAGGTTTTCCAAGCGGTGGACCACATGGCGGAGGATTCCCAGGCAGTGGTCCCTCGCCTGGTTGTGGTGGAGGAGGTGGTTGTGGAGGTGGTGGTTCTGGATGCCGTGGTGGCTCATGTGGTAATGGCGGTGGTGGCGGTGGAGGTGGTTTCCCAGGAGGTTCATCACCATGCTCAAGCGGAAATTGTGGTGGATCTCCCGGTGGTGGTGGAGGCGGTGGATCGCCAGGAGGTGGAGCCCCAATTTGGGGAAGTAGACCTAATGGTGGAGGTGGCGGTGGAGGAAGCCCCGGTGGTGGTGGTGGTGGCGGTGGTGGAGGATTTGGTGGAGCATTCAGTAGTGCAAATGCACATAGCTCAAGCTTTGCCGGAGGTGGTGGATTTGGTGGTAGCCCAGGTGGTGGTTTCGGAGGCGGAGGACCTGGAGGCGGCTTTGGAGGTAGTCCAGGTGGTGGTCATGGAGGTGGAGGACGTGGAGGAGGTGGTGGTGGATGTGGAGGAGGCGGCGGATGTGGAGGTGGTGGCCAAAATGGTGGAGGAGGCTGCGGCGGAGGAAGTTGTGGAGGAGGTGGAGGAGGTCCCGGTGGTTCCGGTGGATCAGGTGGTGGCTATGGAGCATTTGCTGGGGCTTCTGCTTCTGCATCGGCTTCTGCTAAAAGTGGTGGCTATGGAAAGTAAATCTCAATCTTCTTCTCCTGTATAAAACGAACATTAAAACCGTAGAATTAAGAAATTAGTTTTTAATTTACTTCGTTATTAATTATTTTGACTGTAAATATGTTTAAAAAACGAAAAATAAAACTTTTTAAAACGAACTTGATAGTATTTACTTGGAGGCCATTAATTTTCTTATCATCGCTCAAAAAGCCAAAGGTCATAATATAAACTTAAAACTTATTATCAACTTGTATTAGAAAAAAAAATAAAAACATAGGATTTTCCAATGAAGTTGTATTTACACAACAAAATAATAAACAGAAAAAAATTTGCATGTTCGATGTTGAAAAAAAAATTGGCTGTCGATTGATGACTGATGAAGATAAGAAGTCAGTTTTTATAATTCTAAGAATATACATAACACCAACCTGAAGTTATTAATATTTAACTCTAGGCGCTAAAGAAATGTTCACTACTCGTACGTAATGAATACAATTATTTCTTATTTCTTATTTAGTGATTAATAATTTAATAACTGTTACTAGCGCCATGACATCTTGTGGAAGAAGGTACAACGTATACAAATAGTCACTATTACTTGTTAGTTTATTGAAATACATTTATAATTACTTTGAAATAAAAAATTGCATTAATTAACCAGACAAGAACAATGTGTTGTTGTTGCAGCATCTTACAGCAAGAAAATTAAAAGATCTGAATATGAATTGCAGCGGAATTTATTTGAAAAAAAACAAGTGATTTCGGTGTCTTTCATTCTAACGATTTTTTTTTTAATAAAATTCTAAGAGAATTTACTTTTACCTATGCCAATCAATCGTAAAATGAATGTATTTTATTTTAATTGAATTATTAGACAGATAAAATCAGATACCTGAGTACTCATATAATCACTTATTTTTATACATTCACATTAATTAGAATTTAAATGTTATATGATCTCAGTTGTTTAGTTAACTTCTTGCGATGAATTATGAATAAGTGTTTAAGTCCAATTTTGATCTTATACACAGTGGCGACAGAGACGTCTTTAGAGAATTAGGGGCCTAGGCCCATTAGGATTTGGAGCCCTCTTTCAAAAAGTTCCTTGTTTGCTATTTCCGGATATCATTTTCACCCATTAAATATGTACCTACTAAGAAGTATTTTTTCTAAGATTTCGTTAAAAAACAATATGATGAGTTTTTGAAATTTTATAAAGGGGGTTTTATTTAGAGGTATAGACCTTTGAAATTAAATAAAATAAAGATGAATTTTTCAATTTATTTTTTGCATTATAATTTAAATATGATTTATGGCATTTGACCGCCATGGCTGGCTGCGACGTAAGTTAATCTGGAGGTCCAATATTCGATCACTTTTTCCAATATAGCCGTATATCGGCAATAATGCAACGAAATTTTGTCCTCCAAGTGTTCTACGGGTTATGGCCGTTAACTAGTGAAACAATGCGGTTACCAAACGTTTCCTTCAATAAATCAACTGTGGCACGAGCAAGAGCTGCGTGACACTTTGCGCCGTCTTGTTGAAACCACAGCTCTTGCACATCATGGTTGTTCAATTTAGGAACGAAAAAAGTCAGTAATCATGGCTCTATAGCTGTCACTATTGACAATTCTAGTCAGCATCGTGATAAAGCACTGGACTAGTGTGCGAGCAGTACTTTTCTAAAAGTAACGGTGTCTCAACATACACTTCAGTACAATACGGTATTTTTGTTGATTGACGAATCCATTCAACCACATGTTATAGCTTCATTGCTGAACAAAATTCTATTATGAAAATCGGGATACGTTGTTCATTCGTCAGTCTATGAAATGCCAAAGCCAAACCAGACTATGCACAAATCACTTACCAGGTGTTAAAATGGCCGCGAGTCAAAAAAGTGTTGCCAATTTAAAGTTCTATAACCTCTAAAAATCCGTTATAACTCACATTGTTTTAAAAATATTTGCTTAATTTCGGCAATGAGTTCCTTTTTTACTATTTTGAGCTTGGAAAAAGAACGCTCTTCAATGATGATACCGCATCTTTAATGAAATAAATTCTATATGCGATTTAAACATTTGGAAAAGTGGTGCATGGTAATCGCTAAAGCAGAATTCAATTACTTGCATAGAAACATAGTTAAGCTTTAAAAATTAAATACAATCGGTCTCAAGCTTCTCAGGCGATTAATGTAAATTGACAACTCGATGAAAGGTAATGATTGCCTGACATCTCCGAGGCAATTTCAAAATTGGTAGTAAGCCACCAATTAAAAAGAAACAACGACAACAAGAACTAAAATTTCCAGCTATAAAATATTTGAAAATGAAGCCACAGTGTAGCCCATCAACACGGAGCCATCCTTCAATGGAATTTGACAGTTCATTACTTGACAGAATGGGGAACAAACTATATTTTGACGTATAATGAATATTTCTTTTCAAATGTCACCTGCGATTGTTCTTAAAACAGCTTCTCTGGAGCAGTAAAAATGTTTTAAAAAAGAAGATGAAGAAACTTCGATTTTCAGTTGATGCACTGCATGGAAACCAACTGATTCGATAGGTGGCGTTGGAGTCTAGTTATTAGCAAGTTCCTCACTAATAAGAAAAACGACTCAGTATCAGAAAAGAAAAATCACTGTTTGTAGCAACTTCAGTACTATATTTTTGGTAAATGACAAAAAGTTACAATCGTTTTATATAATTTCAATTTGGGGTGCAGTCATTAAAGTGTCATTTTCAAGTTAACATGGCAATAAAATGTTCATGTTTGAACTTGTTCTTGTTATTTTTATTGCTAGGTACCAACATAATCTACTATCAAAGAAAAATTTAAGGACATTTTTTGATTTCTTATCTTCAATGAAATAACAGCAGAAAAAACCTGCAATGTCTCGCGTCTCATAAACTAAAAAAACGAAATCTAGATTTTGTTTTAGGGGAGGGAAAATATATAGAAGCCAACAAAAATAAATATTAGAACTTTATCTTGGCAACGGATTTATTCGATTTTAATGGTCAACTTTAATGACAATTGTTTCGAAAAGTTCGACTCAAACTTTTAGCTGAGTTATTTATAACATAGAGGTTGAGGTTATATTATTATGTTTTTGTGCCTCTTAAAAAACCGATTTTTGTATTTGCTTCCGAAAGTTGTACGAAAACTATAGTTTCATTTTTTTTTTTAATGTTTCAGAAAAGATACAGGGCGTGATGGTGAAGCTCGTGCTGGTATTGGTGGTTGCTGTCTATTGTTTTGCCAAGATTTGCTCTGAAACAAAAATGCCTAAATTTTTTTGTTGTGTCATATAATACACAATATACTTGTATACCAATGTTGGGACAATAATTTATTTTGTTTTATTATTTCATGTGTGGCACAACTTATTTATTGTAGCATCTGTAAAAACACTGAAGAAACTTTTTTTTTGCGTTTTTTTTCTATGTTGGTTTTGAATTATGGACTTGGAGGACTTGAAGCTTATCTAACGTCATGCTAGAATATAGCTTATGTATTTCATTTTTTTTTTATTTTGGTAAAGTTTATCGCATGCGGATGTTCGAAACTTCTAAACACAATTTGTGGTTAGGAGTTATGCAGGGAGAACAAATAATATAAATGGGGTAATTTAATAGATTTAACAAAAAACATTATATACCTACATATTTTGCTGCAGTGGTAAATCGCTTATAGTTTTCAATAGAATAGAATTTCAATTTACAATTTCGAAGTAATCTAAAGAAAAGTGAAGACGTTTGAGTCTCGTCAAAAAAAAGAAAAATTTCAGTCTCGGTCTCATCGTGCTAGCAATTAAGAATATTTCCGATTTAATATTTTTTGAGAAAAATGAAACTTACATTGAAAAATCCATTTTTATGTTTTTAGGCCAGCTCTAAATTTTTCAAAGTATCTGATTTTCGGGTGCTAAGAAATTGGCATTTGGCTATTCTATATATTTATCAGATCCTACATTATGATTTTCTTCAAACTGTGAATTTAATTCCCTAGGGGCAAAATTTAAGACATACTTTTTTCAAAAATGGTTCTAACATTTTAGATTTTATTTTCTTCGAACTTGAAACTCCGGATTTTAAGGTGATTCCCTAGAAAGGAAAATTGAAATTTTTATTAGCTCCAAAAAATTCTCAAAGACAATTCAAAAGATTTTTATGAAATTTTATCAATGGGGTTTTGTGAGTAATTGAAATTATTTGGCAACATATAATTTTTCAAAAAACCGTTAGTAACGGTAAATGCCATACAGCCGTAATATTGTTTTTCGATTTTCTCTTAAACGTTTTGACGGATTATGATAAAAAATTTGATAAAAGCAGTCCTATATATTTTATTAACAGTACATATCAAAATTTTCAAGAACAATAATTTTTGAATTTTGAAACAAAATATTTTAAAGGGTTTTAATATTTTTTTGCAATTTTGTTGCTTGGTGCATAGTATCAAATGCTAAAAACTTTTTCAAGAATATTTTAAAAATATTATGTAGGAAAATAATTTTTTTAAATAATATGACGATTTTTGATTTTTTTTCCAAAAATTATTCTCGTTTTCGTTTTTAAAATATCGAATACTCAACAAATATTTTTTAGATACGTAAAATAAAAAAGACTTTTTATAAATTGAACTTGTTTTGTGTTGAAAAATATGTCCAGATAATATAATATCAAAATCATATAATATCAAAATCATATCATCAAAATTCTTAGCCGTTCTCAAGAAATTCAAGATTTTTTAAACGTTCGTTCTTACATTTCTATGGAAAGTAACTACAGTAGTTTTAAATCCTTAAAGTAAATTTATTTCAAAATATTTAAGATAATGCTGAAAACCCGTATATTACCGTATTTCAAAAATAATTGATAAATCATTTTTCGAAATATTGAATTTTCAGAAAAGAAGAAATATTTTTTAATTCCAAAAAAAAATAATTTTTCTTAGGGTTGGCACATTTTGAATATTATTTAAGATATGTAACTTAACGCTTTGGTCCCATACCCCGTTTTTAAGAAAATTGAAATCGAAGGAAATGGTACCTCCACTTCTGAGAAAAAAAAAACATCAAAAGATAGCCGAAAGAATTAAAAACAATAACGGTTTAACCGTTTCTGAGATATCTGAGATTTTTATGAAACTATCAAAAGTTTGTTATTTTTGGTCTTAAGAACATTTCAAACGCCCTCTGTCACGCTACGCCATCGCCATTTGCGCGCCATTGCATCTCTTCTACAGAACAATCATATTCTTTATTGAATGAAAGTATTTCCTTCATAGTATCTCTATCTACTTACTATATATTAATGATTTTCGTTTATGATTTTTTTTCTCGTCGTTAGTGGAAAAGAGGAGTTAACTTAGAAAAAAAAAAACATCAGTTAACAAAAAAAAGGAGTTAACTTGTCTAAAAAAAAAGAGAAAAGAAAATTGGCGGACATCTTTCGCCATCAGTACTTTTCTTTATAAATAAATATAAAAAAATAAAAGACTTTTATTTTGCTCACATTTTTATTTTACTTCGCACTAACGTTGTTCCTTTCGTTAGATTGTGTCCTCGAATTATTGCAAGATTCTTTACGATTTTCAAGGAACCCATTCAAAGTCATACTCGTGTGCACATTGCCATGAACTTTTATTTCGATCTATAAAATGCTACGAACCAACCAACCATCCAACCGACCGACCATCATCATCAGAAAACCCTTTTTGCGTTTCCTGCAACTAGTGCTCTCTTTTCCTGTTTGAACATTTTTTTTTTTTTTTGTTCCCCCGAAGGACTTTTGTTATATGCTGTCATTTTGATAGTCGAAAAGCAGCTCCAACACACTGTGACCGACCATGAGTCGGGATCGGGAATCGGGTTTTTGGAAAAAGAACTAAAACCAAGTAGTACTCGTATATGTATGTATGTAATAATGTTGGACCCCACAGGCTCATTGTGAACACAAGTAATATGGACTAAGGACAACACTATACTAGCACACACACAAAAAAAAAATCCCTTTATAGTCACCACTTAACTTCGCCGGCTATCTGTATCGCTGACATTTGGTAAAGCAAGCACATCACATAAGAGTGAAGTGAATTGGTTGGTTGGTTGGTTAGGGGTTTTGGGTACTCTCAGTCGTAGAAACAATTTAAGGACAATGCGGTTTTGTCACAGATTCAATTAACGACCCTCCAAGATAGCATCGATTTTGTCATCAACACGTTGCATCGTATAAGTTAGTTTGTTAAATTGTGGATATGAGAGTTGAGAGCTGAGAGAGCTTGAGTGTAGATGCAGATTGCTTTTTAAAAAGAACCCCCCTTGGTCGTCGTCGTTATAGAAAATGTATTTTTTTTGTATATTTTTTGATGCCATCATTATGATAGTGGGGGATAAAAAAAGAGAATTGATAAGACACATCTTCTGAAAGGATAATAATTTTTCCACTCATGCTGGTTTATTTTATTTTGCTGTCTTACTTTCATAAAACTGTGAGGAGCTGCAAGAAAATTTAAGGAGTTCTTATTTTAATTATAAAATTTATTAAATATTGTTAATTAAAATTAACTATTCTATCTTCAAGTTATTTATGTGACTTTATTTTCGATCCATTTTATGTATTTTTGAAGTTAATAATTCATCACTTAGATTTGCATGCATATAATATGTAAGAGGTATCATCGCTAAAGGGAATTCTTTAGATTCAGTAAAAAATTTAATAGACCACATCCTTTCCTTTACAACTACTCTCACTGGAGCATTTTAGTTGAAACGAGTTGACTCGTGTCTTTTTATTTTATAGACCCTATATTTTTTTATATTCAAGGGAATGTTTTGATTGCGATTCAACTCTTGGAATTGCAACATTTCCTGTTTATTACATCTGGCCTTAAAAAAACTATGTATTTCTTTTTTTTATTATTTGGAAACTTAAAGTTGCTAAGGTGTTATTTTGTAATGCGTATACGGGGTTAGTGAAAATTTATTATTTCTTACTTACTAATGTAGGTCCTCGCACCTTATGTCCGAAAGTTTCTCCTTCCGGGGCATCCATTACGTGTATGGTTTTAACTTCAAGAACTTTTCAACAGTTCTGCAGATTTCTCTTCGACCATTCTTCGACAAGTGCTTCTAGGTCTGCAAGCTCGTCTGCGTGCCTTCGTGGGGGGTTTCCATTTCGAAGCGTATGGCCAATCCACTGCCACTTGGTTCCTGTGGTATTCTTGTCCTGTTCCCCCGTATGAAGTTCATCAATGGAGTCGTCTGCATCTGCACTCTCCAGGTGTTTGAGGTAAGATTGCAAGGTCCATTTAATTCCTCTGTTATCTGTTGATAAAGCTTTTACAGTACATTAATAATCACCAACAGGAACAGTATTGGTGAAACTGCTCAGCCTTGTCTAACCCCACTTTTAATTTCTTTGTCGTTTAAAATTAGCAGTAATCCGTTAATGTCTTTCACCAGGTTTTGTTTATAAGTGGGACACCAGTCAGATCTTTGGTATTTCCGAAGACGGTCCTTCTGTCACACCCACCTGTGGCCAATTTTTCTTCTGTAGCCAATACTTTCATGTGGTTGCGCTTATCACGCCGCACTGCACACTACGGTGAATTTCACTCAACTTTCTCCTGGTTGCTGGAGTTGCTGCGATGCGAGGTTTGAGGTGTTTCCTTTCTTCCATCCTTGTCCAAGTTTCTTCAAACAGCTAAAGACTATGGCTTTTTCGCGACCTACAGACTGTAACTTCAGAATCAGATGTAAAAACATTTTTCACAGCACACCATTGGTGATCGATCCTTGTGAAAGGATATCCCCTAGTTTTTGATGGTCTACATGTCTGAATTGCAGCTGTACGTAATTTGGTAATTGGGTGGTCCCGAGCCATTCCCATGTCTGCAGTTTTTCTATTTCAACCGTTCTGAAGAGTACTTTCGACATCCAACTGACTTTATGACACAGTTTGCGTTGTAGAAATCAACAAAATATTCACCATTGTTATTGCGGCTGACAGCTCCATGTTTTTTCATAACAAAATCGATCCTCTCATGTTCATTGACGACGTTTGCGTTCAAGTCTCCACGAGGTGTTATTATTATAAGCTGCACTCAACCGGTTATAAATGCCTCATATTACTCGTCATAAGTTAGAGCGTAACACTGTATGATAATGATGCGACCTGCTCTTGTACGCAACCTCGCTTTCAGAAGTCGTCACCTTAAGGCTTGCGGGAGATTACGCTCTGGTTACCTATTTTAGAGAATAGTAACTTAACGCCAGAGTCCCGAGGGCTTTCAGTGTCTTTCAGATAAGATTACTATACAGTGCTACGAGTTGGAGACCTAAACTAACCAAAACCCAATCATTTCACTTCACTAACTTCAAAGATATCCATCATATACCGTATGAACAGAACATTTTGAGGACCTTCAATCTAATTGTCGAAAAACACATTTCAGCAACCAATCCGGGTACGACAGCCAGAATTTATCAACGGGTAGGCATCCCTTATCTGTGGCGTAGTACTGGTTTTGGTACAAATATCAGTTACGAAGATTGCTAACCCAGGTCGCAGTCCTAGAAAGCAAGGCCTTTCGGATTTGTAATTTAAGCTTATTGTTGCCCGGAAACCACCACAAGAAGGTAAAACCAGCATTTCATTGTGACTGATTATTGCGCTACTGGCCCATGCCAAGTTGCGGTTATGCATACTTTTTTTAGTTCACGTGAATTGTCCCAAAAGGCGCAAAACTCCTGGAATATTTAGTTGGCCTCAGACAGGGAACAATCTTAAACCGGGAGGCCTGTCGACGTTTTCTGAGGTCAACCCAGCGAACTCCACAAGTGGAGCCTTAGTTTGAAGCAACGATATCGAAGAGTTGTGATCTTAGTGTTTTAGACAGAAGGCTCCACCACCGAAGGTAAAAGTAATATGCCAGCAAATGAGTTACGCCACTTTTACACTCACAACATCAATTATGTAAAAGCCAGGCCTAAAATTAGTAACCGGTAAAGTACCAAATGTCAGTATTTTTTGATGGAAAAATAAAGTATTTAAAGTATTGAACAGCAAAAACACTATCAATTGTGGAAAATACATTTGCCTCAATATACCTACCTTCCAATATTTTGTTATATTCATTAAAATTTCAATAGAAAAACATTGTTGAAGACTTACGTATCATAAAGAGAGAGTTCATATGTACATAAAATATTACAAATAGGTAGGACCAGGCTGATGCTGGCAGATTGTCGGAAGTATAAGTCAAATCACTAAAATCCGGCTTTTTCTATTCATCTATCAAAAAAAGTAATACTGCATTTCTATGGATTTTTTTTTACTTCTCTTATCAACTTCCGTTAACATGCAAAGCCTTCTTTCAGATGTACCTTTGTCCTTAAAAACGCAACCAACATTTTTTTTGGCTCCTAAACTCGATGAGATGCATGCAT
The DNA here is from genome assembly GCA_958431115.1 of Syrphus vitripennis. NCBI lineage: Eukaryota > Metazoa > Arthropoda > Insecta > Diptera > Syrphidae > Syrphus > Syrphus vitripennis. The sequence goes on from OY288110.1 coordinate 76,936,754, forward strand.
CTGTCTGAATTTCTGGTTCCCACACAACCTACGAGTAGTTGCCTCAGTCAAAACTCGAGTCTTAGGTCATGGTATAATTTTTTATTTTTTATTCTCTTCTTAGCTTTGGCACCCCTGGATCTTGTAAATGGATTGCCAGGTAAGACCCCAGGATGCAAAGCAATATCCGTTAAGTTTTGTGTGCCTGGGAGTTTCAGTTATATTTTTTTTTTTTTCGTTTGAAGTAGGTAGTATTCAAATGAAGTTTTAATCGATTTTACCGGATGCAAAGGTTTTTCTCCGTTAGACTGTACTTATTGTGCCTTTCTTTATTTCCGTAGAAAACATGCATGTTCCGCCTTGGGAAAACCATGCTATTCGATTTGTGGAAGGTATAGGCATCCAACCTTCGTTTTGCACTTGGTGACAATAATCGGTTGCTTGTGTTGCTGCATGCCAACAGATGTAAGACGATTTAAAGGAGAGCATAAGCATTCTGCGGCACATGTTGTCACCACGGTGCCACTGCCAGCAGAATAAAAAAATTCAGATGTACTTCGTTCTTAAGAAATAAAATTCCCCCAAAGGAAACAATTTTCATTTAAAATCGAACCAAGAACATTCTAGATTCATCAATGAGCTTATATTTTTTTGATGTAGCTTAAGTGACGTAAGGATAAAGGTAACAGTTAAAACGAGAAGGTTTACATTGCATAGCAACAGTAGATTACGCTGAATTTAATTTAAGGAAAAAAAGTTAATTTAAATTAAGTTTCATTATTGAAAAACTCGTGGAAACTACTCCCATTTTGATAATTTTTTTTATTAAACACAGTTAACAATTCAAAAATCGACGCTCTCAAAAGATAAAATTTTAAAAATTAAAAAAACCAAATTAAAACAAAAATTCAAGTTATATTTTTACAATTTAATAATAAAATAAATTTTAAAAATAAAACAAATGAAATTAGTTGGTTTTACTGTACTATTTTGAATTATTTTATTAAATACAATTATTGTAAAAGACATTTTTATGAACTTTTGGTGTCCTAATTATTTATTTAAAATTATTAAAAAAAAGAGCGTAGCGTATAGGAAGACCCGAATCAGTCTAACCGCCATCGTGCACAAAAATTGGAAGATCTCGGAACGGCTACATCAATAAACAAAACTGCCGTACCTACTCGGAGTGCAGATAATCTTCAAGTGTTGAAACACCCAAACATCTACAAAAACTGACTGTTTGGTGTGCCTTATATGAGCTGGTGGAATTACGGTGCTAGCCAGAACGTTGCAGTAAATATAGAGGTTCAATGGAGCAACCATGAAGTGCAATCTGTGGTTTCAACAAGACGGCGCATTATGTCACACAATTGTTTCAGTGAAGGAAATCTGTGGTAAAAGTATAGATAGATAGATAGATCTTTATTTCGTTTTAACAAATTACATTTGGTAAGCTACCGCACCGTTTCGCACCCGTGCATTGGCCTCCAAGATCGAGTGATTTAACGCCGCCGCTAGACTATTTTCTCAAAATGATGGACGACTTGGTGAACAACATTGTTGTTAACAAATGTTGCAAAAAGTGATCGAAAATTGGACCTCCAGATTAAATTCCATCCCGACATATTTAAACTATAAAGCGAAAAGATTGTCCTTCGAACAAATTTTAGAGAATTCATCTTTGTTTTATTCAATTTTAAACTCGAAACCTCTGAAAAAACATTCTCGAAGACCGCTACTGCCTCTAAACTTTTAAGATTTTCATTTCTTCTTAATTTCTCGACTTAAAGATTTTTTCTTCTGTCAGTTTTGAAAAACATATTTCTTCCGTCAGTTTGGAAAATTGTAAAAATATTTTATCTAAGCTTCTCACCCGGTTTGTGTCTAAATAAAATATATTCAAATTAATACAATTTTTTGATTTGTTTGTTTCAATTCACAGTTTTTTTTTCGACACCGGACGAAACACACGAAAATTAGACGCCAGCTCAGTTGGGGGTCAGATAGGCAGTTAGATTAGTCTCATGGGTATTGATCGGTTTAAATTATAATATAATGGCATTTGTAATTTGTGTGTGTCAAAATTGTTGGTATTTAAATATCCGTATTAGTATACGTCAGAAGTTTGGTTGTAAATTTGTGAAATACTTGTAAAATTAATGAGATAAAATAACTGCGATCCCCTTTTCCCCTCGCTTTCAACATATCATAAACATATTCAGTTCAAATCACTGATTGTTTTTTTTTTTAATTTTTTGTTTTTACTGTGAATTTAAGGGTTTCACAAAATTAATTGGGTAAAGTGTTGGGAAAGTGGTAGATGGAATGAAATGCAATTTGGACACTTTTTATTGATTTAGTGGAAAATGTTCTAAATAAGCAAATTTGACTAAAAATAACGTAAAATGGTGTTATGAGAAAGCAGATGCAATTGTATGGTCGATTGCACTTTTTGACATTCTATGTTTTAATTTTATTAATTTTATCAATTGAAACACATCACTTATCCAAAATAAAGGCAAACGCAGAGACAAAATTAATGGAACTTCTGAAAAACTGAAAAGAAAATTTTATACGAATTGCGATTTTAAAAACAATTTGATTTTTTAAAAACATTTTCATCTACTCATTTTGTCTTATGGCTTTCGTAAATAATGTTGATTGACCATTCATTCTAGGTTCTTCCGAATAAACCAATAATCGGGTCTTAAATGCTGAAAGTAGAACAAATTCTAAAAACTTTGTAAATCTGAATATTCAACCAACCTGATGCACTGCTATTGTGTACATACTCAGCCTTCTTCAATATCTTCAAACTCTTTCTTCAATCATTTCATGCTTTTGAAAAAAAGGATTAAAATAAATTTTGACATAATGTATGTATTTGAAATAGTTTTTAAAAGTCGAGTGTAGGTGTATTGTGTTCGATTCACATTAGGAGTGTCGATTCGAGTTTTTGTCGAATACAAGCGCACAAGCTTAAAAGCCTCTTCTGCCAAAAGTAAACTTTATCAGTTCAATCAAATTCAAATTCGCTATTCCTAATTTCTTTTTATTTATATACCTGATCTCCTGTCTGAGTTACATAAGTCATAACCCTTAAAATTCTCCCTCGTTAGCTTATCATCCCTGTAAGTGCAACGCGTTACTCGTAAATGACGTGGAACTGTCAGAAGATAGACTTAGACTATAGATTAGGCCTGCACTCTTTAACAATTTCTAGAGCTGCCACATTTCGAGAATGGATTATAAGTTTTCGGATGGATTACAAGTTTCAGCTAGAGAAGTCTATTTGAGCATTATTTTGGGACCAGGCAATCAAGGATTTCGAAGCCACTTCGTAGAAATAATTGGATTCACCAAAATGCAGTTACCTTCAATTTATGTTATCAAGAAGAAAAAAAATATCAATCTTATTTTGTAAAGTAAATTATTTTCAAAAATACTTGGCAGATACACCGAAAAAAAAAAATGTAAAAAACCACCGTAAAAGTGATAGTTTTCGCTTACATTTTCCAGCTGATGTTGCGCAATGTTACTTTTGATAAGACTGTCATATCACTTTTGATATTGCAAATGTACTTTCAACATTATATACTTGTCAAATGTACATTGACATTTCATACAATTTTTGGATTAAAACTGTAGATATGATATGAATTCAACGTTATCCGGACATGAACAATGTCATCTTGACATTGTATTTTGGGATAAAAATGTAAAAATGATATGAACTCAATGTTATCCGGACATGAACAATGTCAAAAAATGATATTAAAATGTTATTTTGACATTGTTTCATGTCGAATTGATTTTGATATTTTACATTAAAAATGTAGAAATGACATGAACTCAACGTTAAATTGACATGACCAAATGTTGTTTTGACATTATTTCATATCAAATTGACATTGAATTTTTACATTAAAAATGTAGAAATGACATGAACTCAACGTTAAATTGACATGACCAAATGTTGTTTTGACATCATTTCATATCAAATTGACATTGAATTTTTACATTAAAAATGTGAAAATGACATGAATTCAACGTAAAATTAACATGACCAAATGTTGTTTTGACGTTGTTTCATGTTAAATTGACATTGAATTTTTACATTAAAAATGTAGAAATGACATGAACTCAACGTTAAATTGACATGACCAAATGTTGTTTTGACATTATTTCATATCAAATTGACATTGAATTTTTACATTAAAAATGTAAAAATGACATGAACTCAACGTTAAATTGACATGACCAAATGTTGTTTTGACATTATTTCATATCAAATTGACATTGAATTTTTACATTAAAAATGTAGAAATGACATGTTAAATTGACATTATTTCATATCAAATTGACATTGAATTTTTACATTAAAAATGTTGAATTGACATGAACACAATTGACATGACCAAATGTTATTTTGACGTTATTTCATGTCGAATATTATATTGAATTTTCGCAAATTTCTTATTTTAAACACATTACTTAAACCTTGCTCTATCAGTGTTAACTTACTTTGATTGATATTTTTGTTCGTCAACGACCAAAGAAAATCCCCAACAGCTTTTATTTATGTCTGGTAACACAAATATTCATTTTATAGGAAGAACAATACTTACATTCATGATTACATTGATTTCGTAATTACTTAAATCAGTTTTTTTTTAAATAAAAAAGGATTTGTAAAATTTTTTTCATAACACTTTATTTGGTAATAAACAGAATCAAGTTGATAACTTCTAAAATTAAAAAATCAAAATTTATTTTTTCGAAGGAATAGCATTAGGATAAGATAAGATTAGATGAATCTTTACTGTTGTCATGAACAAAATATGCTTATTAACTATTATAATATAATTATAAATATGATATATCTACATTTTTTTAACAATTGTTTTTAAAATAAATTACATCACATCTTACGGAACAGAAAATTATGATTTATTGTTATTGTTATTGTTGGCAAATATCCAATTTTGTGAACAGACCCTTTAAATGTCAAGGAATTAAAAAGATTAATTGTGGAGTTTAACCAAAGCTTAAAATTTTTTAAATTGAGGTTTTCTTAAGTTTGCTTGTTAAAGATAGATCAATGAGTCTTAGAGCCGATTTTTTAATCATCAATTAAACTATCAGAGGAAAAATTAGTATAGCAACATGAACAAAGATGAAGTACTATCTGAGGTTTAACTGGCTATTGAAAAATTGGCCCTTAACAAAGTTAGGAAAAGTGCCCATAGTTCATTTCTTGTAGGGATAAGATCATTAATAATAATAATAAGTGGAAATGGAAAAATCCTATAATTTCATAAATTGTGTATATACAAAAGATATACTGGCTGACTTATTATGGTGTAATGAACTTTGAAATAATTAATATTCCGATTTTATTTCTTCGAAAGGGTTTGCACAGACATTTAAATAATTTAAGAACTCTTCTTTCTCTGAATCTGGAATAAATTTTAAGACTCTTTGTTTTATTGTTTCTGTATTGTTACTCGAAGTTATTGAAGAAACACCTTGTTGGATGTCTAAAACATCTTTTCGTGTAATATTGTTTCTTTTATGTAAATTCATGGAAAATTCCTTGCTTTTCTTCGAAATTAAACATTTCGATTCGATAAAGTTAATTGTTTTTAGGTATATCGCATGAAAGTAAATCATCACTTTTTAAATTAATACATTCTGAATTTATATTTTCTGAATTTCGTTCTTCGTTAACATTAATACTCTGTAACATATTCTTTAAATGGCTTTTCGTGTGTCTTTGAAATGAACTTATGTTTGAAAAAATTTGATTACAGTCTGCAAAAATGCATTTAAATTCACTATAAGAGTCTAACCCATGAATAAGTTTAAAATGTTTGCATAGAAGGGATAGTTCTTGAAAGCTTGTATTACCAACAAAACAATTTAAAGTCATTATGAATCTAATATTTTATAATTTTAAGAAATATTCAGAATTAATATCAACCATTTTTGAAATTTCGAAAACTTTTTTGAATAACAAGTAATAATAAGTTTTTTTTTAAAGTAAGGATAGTTCTTAAAACTTGAAACGTAAGGATAGTTCTTTGAACTTGGATGCTGTCATAGCAAAGTTGAGATTAAAAATTTAATGTTTCTTAAAAGTAAGGATAGTTCTTAGGGTTTGAAAAGTAAGGATAGTTCTTTGAACTTGGATGCTGTCATAGCAAAGTTGAGATTAAAAGCTTAAAGTTTTTTAAAAGTAAAGATAGTTCTTAGAACTTGAAACGTAAGTATAGTTCTTAGAAATTGAAAAGTAGGGATATTTTAGATTTGAGAGGAATGAAGGATTATAGTTTTTTAAATCTTGTATAAACACGGCTAATGTCGGGCTCTTTTCATCGAAGATTGTCGAAATTTCAAATATATGGTTTTTAATGAAAAGCCAACTTAGTGCTGATTCTTTTAGATATTTTAGTTGGAATATTTGAAAAACCTTAAAACATATATCGAGAGCCGATAAAAAAGAATTAAATTTCAGTATATTGTTGCTGAAACTTACATAAAACTCTTTCAATGTTTTTATCTCTGCTCCTACTACGAAAATGTACGGTTGGATCGTATTTTTGTTGAGAATCGATGTCTTCAATTTGTTTTCTCTCTCCAGCTCCAAGTCGTTAATGGTTCTCAGTTGGATAATACTACTGTTGATGGCATCGGTAACAGTAGTCTTATGTACTACTGACTTCCCTTCTTTTTTTGCAACGAACCTCACCGTTGGTTTCAAAATTGCGTTCAGCAACATTGTCAAAATACAATCTCTAGAATCTGAAAATGAATATGGCTTAGTAAATATAAAAAAATATTTTATAGTATTGCTGACTTACTTTTGTTGACATTTTCGTAGCTCGAAGTATCCAACAAACTGCGGAATCTTTTATTCTTGATGTTTGCGTCGTAATACGCAAAAAGATTGTTGTCGAATTCATCCCATTTGTTTATTAATTCATAGGATTTGTTGGGAAACATAATCCCAAAGTCGTAATTGATCTGTTATAAAGATATTAAGATAAGTTTGAGATAAAATTTGCAATAGATATTTGATAAAAGATTATATTAATTAATAATCATCCTATTTTTTTTAAGTTAAGTTTTTAAGAATTTGACCAAATCGTTTTCAAAATATTGATATTGATACTATAATGTGAAAACGACATTTTTTTTTTTAATATGAATCAATATATTTGAGATACATATATATTTGAGATGTGAAAATGACATTCTTTTTACATGAATCAATTTTCCCATTTAAGATACTAATATAATGTCAAAATGACACTATGTGTGCTTTTAAAGGAATAATTTATAAATACCCTGCCTTTAACTTAATTATACTAATCACCAATTCTATTATATTACTACTTCTTGCTTTGGTTTTACTAATATTTTTAAAACAACAATTTGAAGAACACGATCACGGTACGCGATGTCTTGTTTCATATATTATGTATAATGTATATTTTCAATTTTTTGCTAGTTTCTTTTTAAAATAACAATTTCAAGAAAAGACTGTACTGATCTCGGCGTCTGCCCCCACTAACAGTAAATGAAGGATGGAAATGAAATTTATGAATTCATTTAGAAGCATACCCACAGACAATGTCATTTTCACATTATTGGGTATCCCAAATACATTGACTCATGTAAAAATGGCATTGTGTGAGCGTGTATATATTACATTAAGTGTGTATTTGTGATGCTTGTATTCTGAATTTTGGTGAAATAAAATAGGTACTAACTGTAAATGAGGAATGGGAATGGAATTTATGAATTATTCAAAATAGAAGAATACAGAAAATTTAATTTTCACATTATAGATTATCCCAAATACATACATACCTACATTAAATCAAAAGAAAAGACTGTACTGATCACGGCGGCGCGGCGCGGCGTCTTTCGCCACAAACAGAAAATGAGGGATGGAAATAGAATTTATGAATTCATTTAGAAGCATACCTACAGACAATGTCATTTTCACATTATTGGGTATCCCAAATTCATAGAATCATGTAAAAATGACATTGTGTGAGAGTTTTTATATTAAATTAAGTGTGTATTTGTGACGCTTTGTCGTCTGAATTTTGGCGGTTATGATATTTTATTTTTCATTTTCACAATCAAATAATTAAAAATTTATAAAATGTAGGTACTTACTTCTTTGAAAATCCACTAGTAGGTATACTGCCGAAGCCAGTTCTCGTTTTTTTTATTACTGGTGTCGAAAGGGAAGCACTTATTGTTTTTTTTTTCAAAATAATCAGGGCGCACTAACGGGACCGATCGCGGCACAAGAAAAACACCCAATCCTTCGCTTTTTTTGTAATTGTTTTTATTCTTTAGTTTTTTTTTTACAAAATTATAAGAAAACGATCACGCTTCACAAGTTCACGGACTAGCACTGAAACTGGACTGATCACGACGAAAGAGAAACACTAACTGAGAGTTGAGCTATATGCAATTTATAATTTCCTGTTAGCACACAACAGACAACACGCATACAATGTTGTTTTTACATTGTTAGAGTACAAAATACGTTGATTCATGTAAATATTACATTTCTGTGTGCGTGTATATAGGTATACATTAAAAATATGGAAACGACATTTTTTCGTGTAAAAGTAACATTTTTGTGTTCGTTTGCATAGAAAATTCCAGAAAATATTCGTGACTCCCTATCACAGTGTTGCCAATAAGATATTATTTTGCACCATACGTTAGTTATAGTTTTTATATTTTTAAACTCAAAGGCGTAATATTCTGATAATATATGCATTTTTTTTGACGATCTTAACACACCAAAACAAGCCAACAACAATACAAAACGTCAAATCTCAAACGATACGTCAAAATTTTTCCCAAGTTATCAAGTTTATTTAAAATTTGTGAAATAATTTTATATGCTATGGCAGATTATTTTGTCCATACAAAGTTGACAGTCCATTTATGCAGAGATATGTATACATATTAACCTGGTTTCTCAGGTTTATCGCCATTGAACTCTAATTATGGTGGATTTCAGGATGTTAAGTGTATTCTAGTTCGGAAAACGTATTGCTGAAAGATTTCAAAATATATATTTTCTTTGTAGCATTTAATTCATCATTTAATTTTTGTAAATCGTGAACATCAATTTGTGGATCTATGCCCGACCGATGGACTCTAGTTTTCTTTTAGATCTGTTAAGTTTTTCATTGGAAACTAAGAATAAAGAGAAATACGAATTTTATGTTTCTGGCAACACTACATTTACGTCTGAAATTTGGCGGTTAGAGAGATTTTGAAATAATTAATGTTCTTTTCACATTGAAAATATCCCAAAGACGTCGATTCTTGTTAAAATTACATTTTTTTTGTGTGTGAAGTTGCCATAAGTACAGATTTGTTTGCATTTTAAATATTGGTAGATTTGGTTGGCATAAAATAAAAACAAGTTACGCGCTAGTTGTATATTTGTTTAAACATTATAAATTATTGTAGTATGTTGTTAACTCTCTTTATGTGAACACGATATAAATATTAGTTGAAATGGTTTTCGCTGATGAAGATTTTTATTAAATAAGTTAATCCATTGGCCACCTATAGGTAGGATAAAAATGAACTTAACGAAAATTGTTGAAAATTTAGCAATTATCTACAGCCTTACTTATAATCTTAAGATGCATACAAAAAATTGTGTGCAAAATTAGTTTCACACCTTTATACTTTATTCGCGTTTTAACATAAATTGTTTTCAGGTATCTTCATCAATTTTTGGGATTGGAAGGAGCAAAAGAAATTCAAACATAAATAATTTTTAGATAAAAGTCAAAAAAGAGTGAGATATTTAAAAAAATAATTTTTAATGAAGCTGGTGGCCAAATGTTAAGAGGTTTATTTTTATAACAAAAATGCTCAAAACTAATACGCTTAACTTGACAATAAATAAAATTAAATGATCACAATCTTATTCTTCACTAAGTGGAAAATTAAATCATTAATTTATTGAAAAAAAAACTTCAATTGTGAAAATAGCATTTTGAACAATTTTTGTTAGGTTAATATTTAGTCAAAAAACGAATAGAAACGCGAGTTATTTAGCAAACGGATTAAGTAGGTACCTATATATTTTGGTAAGATGAGCCAGAAGCTTGGTCCACCCACATAACATCAACAAGCCATGTGTGTGCCTTTAATAATCAATAAGATCCATTGGTCTGGCAATGATACTACGGACTAAGTATCCATTTTGAAAGTATATTTTTAAATGATATTTTACTGATGCTAGGTCCACTGTATCTCTGCCAGACTGATGGATTCTAGTTTTCTTTTGGATTTGTTCGGTTTTTGAATTAGAAACTAAGAACCCAGAGAAATACGAATTTTATGTTTCTGGCAACACTACATTTACGTCTGAAATTTGGCGGTTACAGAGATTTTGATATAATTAATGTCCTTTTCACATTTATAATTATCCCAACAACGTTGTTTCTTGTTAAAATTACATTTTGTTTGTATTTGAAGTTGCCATATGAACAGATTTGTTTACATTTTGAAGATTTTTGAAACAGGTGCAAATTTTAGAAAATCAAAAATCAGAAATGAAGAAAGAAAAAAATTATTTCGATATTTTATCTCGCTCTTTCTTAAGACAAAGAAGTCTAAAGAACAAATTGCAGTCAAAATAAATCCAGTTGTTGAGTTCTATGTGTATACATATTTGTACATTAAACATCTCACACACATTCTTGTGTGCGTTTAAATACAAATGTGCATTGATAATTTGCAAGCCTTCGTGACGGTTCGACGTCTTAAATTTGGCGCTTTGATATTTTTAATGTTCATTTTACAATTTGTATATGAATGCCAATTTAACATTCATAATATCTCATCTACAATGCTTCATGCAAAAATTACATTTTTTATCGGTGAAAATTTTAATGTTCTTTTCACAATTCGGATATAAATGCCATTTTAACATTAAAAATGTCTCATCTACAATGCTTCATGCAAAGATTACATTTTTTATCGGTGAAAATTTTAATGTTCTTTTCACAATTCGGATATAAATGCCAATTTAACATTAAAAATGTCTCATCTACAATAAACATTTAAAAAATGTGAAAATGATGTTGTAGATTCTAAAAAAATAAATTGATAAGAATTTTTGATATTATGCAACGTAAATTACACACTGCAAAAGTGTAAGCGTTTAATGTAGTTCTGACATAAAAACTATAAAACGGACATTTTTTCATGTCAGTATTACATTTTTTTCCGTTATTTTCAAATTTTTGAACAAAATTGAATTTGATATGACAAAAATGTCAATTTTACATGTCACTTTTTTTTCAGTGTACCAATACTATACCTACATACGTACAATTACAATTTTGTTTGGTTTTATTAAAATTAGTCGAATCACTGACTCTTGTCACATCGCATGCACATGAGATTTATTAAATTCCCCCCAACACAAATTCTTCTGCACTTTTTTTTTTGATGTTTTGTGCCCATCAATCAAATAAGCACAATTCATTCTGAGCTGTCGGAAAAAAGATATTTGCTATCTCTGGAATGTAAATAAAATTTGCTACAGGTGAAATATGCATACATCATCATCGTTGTCGAATCCTTACTCAAAAACAAAAAAAAAAAAAAATTGATAAAATAACATTCCATTCCCCAATCCCAATCCCCATCAGCCATCAGAGAAGTATTAGATAGCAAAAAGCACTCCGGGTGTTCGTTCTGTTTGGTGTGATCGAAAAAAAGGATGCCATGGAACACCAGACACAGTACGTTACCTAGGCACCTCTACCTATACCTACCCGTCAATTCCCCTGTTCGAATTTGACTCACGTTTACTTTCACGATGATTTTTATTCCCGTCAGAATGATAATGTGCTGCCACTTTTCATGCGACACTCACACCGCCCACCAACCACTCTCTTCTGCCTCACATTGTAACGACAAACGCATTTGTCTTGGAAAATGACAAAATGCTTGCAATCACGAAACCATATACTATAGGGGAGGGAGGTTAAATAAAAAATTCTCATTGTCGTCGCGAATGTGGACATTTTTGTTGTTGTTGTTTTTTTTCTTTGAGTGTCCTTGCTGCTTTCCCCCATCACAGCACCCACAACGAATTGTTCTATAATTTCGATACAATTCCGTCCTATTCATCCCGCATTCATCATTTATTTTCACACAATCAAATTACAAGGATATTTTACATCCTTAGGTTATTTACGCTCTGGCTCTAGCGAACGTCTTCTTGACACCTGACACTGCCATCGCGTCGTTTTCGCTATCACCATTACCATGGTATCCTTTTGGCCCCTATAAAAATAAAATAAAAAAAAAAACAAGAGAGGAAAAATGTAACATAAAATAATGGAGTATTCTTTGAGTGGATTCTTATGCGAATATGGGATTTTATTAGCAACTGCGGGACGAATTTAAAGAAAGGAAGGTGATATTTTCTAACCTTCGGAATGTGCGCTTATGGGTACGTCTCCTTTTTCATCAGAATGACTATTTGTACAGACACACAAGAATGTATGTATACTTTGAAGGTATGTACGAGTACGAGTATGTCCTTAGATTTGAATAAAAATGATATGCAAATATACAAATTTTATTTTGCAATTTCAACGTTCTGCTTCGTCGAAGTTTCAAACGGACTCAGGGATATTGAAGGTGAATTTCACTTCACCTTACTTACATTTCTTCAGAGAGAACAGAGTTTGTAGAATTTTTCTATGGATGATTCGGCTCGATCGGCTCGATCCATTGTACCTTCACATCAACTGTAAAACTATAATATTGTCGATTCATAAAATTACTGTATCGTTTTTGAACTTTCTTACCGAAACTGTCAGTTTTTGTCAATAACAAAAATTAAAAAGTGTTGATATGTCAGTTTCTGACATTAAATACCTTGTCAAACAGAGCGCGGTCCGTTGCGGTGGTGCGATTTGCAATTTTCCCTGTCGCGTTTTCTTTGTTGTTCAAACAGAACGAGGGCTGTTTCAGCGGTGAAAAATAGAACGCGACCGGCAAATGCCTTTTTGTATTTATTTTTCAAAGATTGCGACTGGCCAACGTCAAATAACAAAAGAAAAAGTGACAGCAAAATGACAGACATATGACAGACAAAAAATGTATGTCAATTTCTATATCAATTTGCTATAATGGCTGTGTAATTTGTGAGCTTGACAAGTTAAAAAAATCAAACAAAACAATTCTTATGAGGTACTTGAACTGTTTTGCATCAATATCTCAAATGTATATATTTTTCGACGTTCAACCTAGCAAATTTTCTATTCGTTGACATTTTTTCTGATGATAGTTGGTTTGGGTCAATTAATGTGTGTTGCTTATTATTTTTTCACAAATTTGGGTAGTTTCAGTTTTAGCGGCTGATATTGCTTATCTTTTGAAAGAAAAGAAATGTAAAAAATACATGGAAAATAATAATTATGCTTAGTAGAATATGGAAAATGAATAAATTTTATATATCCAATAAACAGCGGTTCAAAAGAAAACATTCATGAAACTAGAAGGCTTAGATCTGCTTGTTTGAACATACAGATCGCAGCGGTCAAATGCGCGTTGTGGCAGTCCCACCTGTTCGCGTTCTATTTGACAAGGGATTTAATGTCAAAGGATAGCAAAGGGCAAATTCATGAATTCACTGAATGACAAATACAGAAAAAACATTTCCTTTATTTTATTATATCGTTAACATTTACTATAATAATAAGTACGTACTGTATATCTGAGGTAAGCGTTATATCAGCATTTACTTCAATAATGATTTTCTAATTGGACCAAATACTTTCGGGTTCTTAAATATTGGTGTTTTTGTGTGCTTACTTGACGGACGTGTTTATTGGATAAATTCTGAGTTGGTTCCAGGATAAGACCGTAACGAGATTCAGTCAAACGAGACCGTGACGAGGTTGAAATTATTCAGTTTTTCAGACCGAGAAGAGACTGCAAAAATCTCTTCCCAGTCTCGTCTAGTGATTAACAGCGTTGTGAAAGTGAGTAAAAGCGTTTAATCAGTGCTAACTCCAAAAACGATTTTTCTTATTGGAGCAAACGCTTCTAGATTCCAACAGGTATATGGGGAAAGCGTTATACAAGCATTCACTATTGTACAACATTTCTTATTGGGGCAAATATTCTCTCCTTCTTTTATATTTGATCATATGTTATCTATTTTTTATTAATATGAATTCAGTCTGCTCACAAATATAATAATTCAATGCGATACAATAAGCAAATAAATATTCTAAGAAAATACCCAAGGAATTATGTACATCACCTAATACTCCTATAACATTTTTACTATATAAGCTCTATAACACAGAATAACTCTCTAAATTGAAAATTGGAAGCAGAATTGTCAGTTGTGCCTTAGCCTTATTGGAATGTAATATTTTTTTAAATAACTAATATTAAACGTAATTGAAATATTCAGTTTTCTAAGATTGTTTTGCAAATATTTTTTTTTAATATTTTCAAATGGTGAAATTCACATTAGTCAAGATCTGATTCTCTTATATGGATGAACTTTATATGAAAAGAACCCCTTTTCAAAAAATATACAAATCTACAATCCAGATCCAGATACAACTAGGTACAGTCTAATAATATCTGGAATGCTTGAAATTGCTGTCAATTTCTTGGTAACACACGATACAAGATGACGATGGCGATAGTGACAACAGCAACGCAAGGACAAGAACCATGACAGACAGAATGAATACCTATGACTAGAAGAATAAGAGCCATATCCGTGTGATTTGGTATGCTCTCTATAAAATCCTTTCTATCTTCATAGAAAGAAATAGTGGTTCTATAGAGAGAGGGAGAAAGAAGGAAAGCGTTAAGTAACACAAGCATTATATCATCTAGAAGAGTTTGCAGACATCTGATCAATCAGAGTTATGCGAATACTCTGATTTGAAGAGTCCTACATATTAGCATACCATCAAAACGATAAAATATTAAGGACGTAAATCGTTTTATTGCCAATATGTAGATGGGTGTATTATAGATATGCATCATACATGTACATATGTTATAGATTTGGTAAAAGCATCAAACGAATCCCTTCTTTATACACAAGAATTAATCATGCAATCGATAGATGGATTTAAAGAAGACAAGATTTTCTTTCTATACTTTCTAGGTGAGGTTGAGTGTGAAAAGGAATAAAAGGAGCTGATGGTATGGTGTAAAATATTCGTCTGTGATTTTCTTCTGGTTAGGTACTTGAGTGCATTCCGACGAAGGAAATCGTTTGTTTGCTCAATTATTTGAATGGAATCTATACCCTCCTCGGATGTCAATTGAATCTCCTTTAAGAATCAGAGTGCTTTTGAAAAAAAAAAAACATTGTGAGGGTATGTTTTAAAAATAAATTCTGGCGCCAAGATAAAGAGCTTTTCAATACAAAAGAACTGTAGGTTCTAATATCAAAAGGAATAAACTTAAAGTTGCAATATTGGAAAAAGTATGAGTAATCTGAAATATGGAAAAAAGCATTACCTATTGAAAATCATTGCGGTTGGTAACCTGCATTGAAGGGGCAACTACTAGTTAACCAGGACTTGGACTGGTCCAGTAGCGCAACAATCAGCAATGATTGAACTTATTAGTTTACCTCTTAGTGATGATCCCCGGGAAACAATATAACTGGTAGCATGGTGGTCTATTTTTTTTTTGGTTATCTTACTGCCAAATTAACGCAACTTTACTGATCCGCTTTGTGCTTTGGGTACGTTTAGTCGCCAGCCGGGCTTCAAGGATTTTCAAATATAAATATATGGTTAAAAAAAATTGGCAAAAAAACACTTCATCAAAAAATTTCTGTTGGGGAAAAAAAATGGGAGAAAATAGTTCGTCGAAAAAACAATGGCATGCAAAGAAAAATTGGTAAAACAAAATGCTGATAAAAAACAGCGTGAATAAAAAAATTTGTCAAAAAATTGTGAAACAAAAGTTTTGACAAAAAAAACTAACCTGTTAGAAAAGAACCAAAAAAATCTCAAAAAGAATTGCTCCAAAATTTTGTAAGAGGGAACAATGTTATGGCGCTTTCAGTCAGTCCAGTCCATCACTAAAACAATGTTGCTGCAAGGTAGATTGCGTACAATATTCATGATTGTACCGTCTCCGGAATCCGGAATTCCTCACATATGGGGCCAACAATTCTCCTCAAAACTTTTATTTTGAACGCGGCTAAGAGGTCGGAGAGGTGTCTTTTGCTAAGCTTCCAAGTCTCGGATCCATACGTGAGTACTGGCAGGACCATGGTCCTGTACAGCAGCAGTTTTGAAGTTATGGTGAGATTTCTGGATTTGAAGAGCTTTGACAGACTATAGTAGACTCTGTTGGAATAGGTTACGGTTGCAAAAATTCCTAACGAAACCGATACTACATACGGGCTACACTACGGATACTACACGGACAAAAATACTGGTTTATGGAATGATAGGATGTTTCTCCAATGGATGTGAAATTGATCAAAATGCCAGAGTCTTCCAATTTTAGAAAGGTTAGTGAAAGCTTAGTAAAGTGGTTGGGCTAGGATAAGTTTAGGTCTCCAACTTGAACATGAAAGCCCCGAGAGTCTGGCATTGAATCGCTGTTTGATTAAAGTTTGAATTCCTGGGAGCCTTTAGATGACAGTATGCTAAAACCCAGATTCCAGATGACTTGAAAAAGTAGAAATATATTTTTCTGTAAAATCTCATATACCAATAGAAGGAATGTTAACCAAATGATGTGGTCGCACAGAGAACCAACTACGTGTGACCTTGTCGTATTTTTTTTTTCTAAAGATGGCCAAAAAACTTTTAAACTAGTGTAATAGATTTCTTTCAATTTCTTCAAGTCTTCTAACTGTTTCTTTGATGGCCAAGTTGATATAATACATCTAGCTATTATATTCTCACAATCAAAAGATCTAAAAATCAATTTTATTCAACTAGAATAAAATCAATTAATTAAACATAAAAATAAATGAGACCCTCGCTCTCCCAGTTATAAGGGTATTACGACATTCTCCCTACCCATCAAAGCCACACCATCAGAGCTTATGATATCAACCCCTGCTATTTGATTTTCAATGCGGCTCACGAAAGTGGTGGCGGTATTATAGCTTCCAACACGTCACAATGAAATCTCCGTTACTTAGTGTTAATTCCTCAGGCCATTACCTTTAAAATTGTCTGTGAATGTCTTTCACACACACACAAATTCACTCAATTTTGCCATCCCATAACCATTTCCATTGTTTCTAGAGCGCGCAACAAGACATCTTCCGCCGCGCCTCATACCCGCTCCATCGCTCTATCGCCATCATCATCATCATCAGCTTGCCGTGAATTCACAACTCCGCATGACATTAATTCGAATTTAATAAGACCACTTCTGACAATAAATTGTTAACCTTTTGCACTAGATGCTCTACTCACTTTAAGCGGGTGACAATCACTCCCCGACCCCATATCATCGGTCGATTTAAGGCTGGTGAATCGTAAAACAATGAGCATTGAAATGAAGCTCTTGTGATTTATCAAAATGTTTTTTTTTTGTTGGCCCTCGTTGCTTTTCACCCCTTCTTTGATTACCATGGAAAAGTTTATTATATCATTACAGTTATATTGAGAATATTATCTCCAAAGCTACATACATATATAATGTGGGCTTATTGTCTGTGGAAAAAAAAATTAAAAATATTATTAAGTTTTTCCGGTAAGCCCAACACCCACACAAAATACTCATCCAAAATAATTATGCGCTTTCGGATTGGTGCTTGTGAGCTCGGTTAAATTTTATACTTTGCGGCTGATGGAAGTTAATTGCTTTTGAATTTCGTTTGCTTCTAGCAATTAATTGACATACCTTGTCTATGGAAACTTGGTTTTGTGTTTGTGTGTTAGGTGAATTTCACACTTTTCAAAGTTTGACTTCAAGATGGCGCAAGCAACAGTTCCTAATGAATACAATAATTACTGCAGTAGAGTCGCTTCTATGTTAAATTATTTTAGAATAAAAAAATATACACATAAAATCAAGAATGTCATCAGAGAAAATTATGTAAAACCATGAGCTCAAAACTGAAGAAAAAATATTAGAAAAAATTCAAAAACATTAAAAAAAAAATAATTTTTTAATTTAGAAGAAAAAAAATGATACGGAACTTTTTAATATTTTTATATTTGTTTAAAAATTTTGATATATGCAATTTTATTTAGATTATAATAGGACCTCGACCATACAAATTATGATTACAATTCACCAAACAGTTTACAATTAAATCGAAAACCAAAAATCCGTTCCTATAACAGGTACTATATTAGTAAGTGGTTTTTTGAAGATTCAAGGTATATCTTGTAATAATTTTAAATATTTACAAAACCCTGATGAAAAAATTTGATCAAAATCGTTAGAGCAGTTTACGAGATAAATACTTTGTTTATGAAAAACATAGTACTATCATGGCGAGTATTTTTTAATGTTGCCCCGATCCTTGTGGTGGCGCTGCAAAATTTGATGTTTAAAATTTGATTTGAGGAGTCTTTCAGCTTCGGAAATTGGTAGTAGGAGCAAGAGGAGACTATTATTTGGA
The DNA here is from genome assembly GCA_958431115.1 of Syrphus vitripennis. Lineage (NCBI taxonomy): Eukaryota > Metazoa > Arthropoda > Insecta > Diptera > Syrphidae > Syrphus > Syrphus vitripennis. The sequence continues at coordinate 76,955,403 of OY288110.1, forward strand.
TTATTGCTTTGTTATGAACTTTAGTACTCTCATGGTGGAAGTCGAATGGGGCGATATCTAAAGTATGTCGGCAACCCTTACTCTTTTTTTCTGCGGAGAGCTTATGGAGGTTTTAAATAATATTTATTGATATTTTTTGGATGCAATTATCCAAAAAATAGTCTCCTCTTGCCCCTACCACCAATTTCCGACGCTTAAAGACTCCCAAAATCGAATTTTACACCTCACATTTTGCAGCGCCACCACAAGGGTCTGGGCAACATTAAAAAAAACTCGCCATGATAGTACTATGTTTTTCATATACAAAGATAAATATGCTTTGTCTTATACGAAAGGTACTGTTCGGAGATAAAAAAAATTCGATTTCTCTTTTAAAACCTTAGTTTCTGAGTTTAAAACAAAAATTTAAGAATTTTCACAGTATCCGGTGAAAGTGATTCTATGTTTTCAGGTAGAATTTAAGAAATTTGATTTCATGAGTTTTAAAGAAACATTTTTGAAAACAAAAGATTGTCCAACCAGCTGAAAAATAATTTTTTTTTCAAGTTTACCGAGTTGCATTTGGCAGCCATCTTGTTTTTTTTACGAAAGCTTAGAATTTCGCACATAACTCGAATTTTTATATCCATGGCAAACTTGTAAAAAGTATATTACATTTTGTTAAACAAATGAGGTGTGCTTTTTGTTGTTCAGTTCTTTTTTTTGTCACTAATTGTCTTAACAATTTTTTTTTTTTTTGATGCAAAACTATTTTCCTTACAACATTAAAACTTGTCTTTCAAATGTTAATGACCATTTTACAAAAATTGTTTGGTTTTAAATTAAAAAAAAAACCTAAAAAATTTAAAAGAAGTACCAATTTTTTTTTCTACAAAAATTAAAATATACTCTTCTGGAAGAAATCAGATTTTTGAGATATTCTCGTTGCGAAAGAATTTTTTCCAATACAATTTTCATAAGCTTTCAAACTTGATTTGCAGGAATTCAAATTCAGAATTGCTCCAATTGGTGAGGGCTTTCAAGATATAACCGTTTGAAAAAATTTAAAAGACAGTTTTAATTTTTTTTTTGAAGAAATGCTTAAATGCGGGTTAATATTTTTCAAATTAAATTTTTATGAATTTTAAAAATATTAATCTTCTTCTTTTTAAGTCAACTTTAATCTTTCCAATATTTTTTTACTTTCCAAGAAAAACACCATAATAAGCATTTTCTAGCACCACATTGAAAACCTTCGAAAGTGTATGATTTGGATTTTATAAAAAAAAACAGAGTATAACTTTTACATAAAATAATAAAATGGATTTGAACTATTAAAAAAAAAAAACGAATGATATTTATCCTGGCAAAATCCATCCTTCAAACAATCCAGAGCCTTTTGTCATGAATCGTGATAAAGATGAACAGGGCTGCACTAGGCAGGGCCGCAATAGTATAGAATATGGGTACAACAAACCTAAACTTCTCTCTTCGCCACAATCAAGTATGCACCACTCAAAGGATATAAAACGCAACAGGCAAATCACTTATGTTTTATCCTCGTCCTCTGTTGTAATAATAATTTGAGAGAGAGAGAGAGCGATGATGTTGAGAAATGGAAGAAGAGGTTGCAATCAAGGTGTTGTTAAGAGGGCCTTGTGTATAATTGGATCGTGGGCTCATCACTAACAGCTATGTCGAGGATGATGATGATTACTTCCAGTTTCCTAAGGGTTGATTGAGATTGTCCTCTGCGCGGTCTGTGGTGATGGTATCAAGAGATAGAGATGGATATGAGGTTAGGGTACAGGTAGATATTTTATAACAAAGTAATAAAGCAAATGGAAGTAGTATGATTGGATAAACTAAGCAAATGAGATTGTTAATGTTGTTTTGCAATAGCACTTCTATAACTGTGTTATTGTAAGCATCGTTAGTGAAGATAGTGAAGATTTGATACTAAGAGGTTAATTATAATTGCTTTTAATACCGAAATATATTCTATAACTAGGGAAAAATACAATATCATTAGATCTTAAAAGAAGATGCCTTGAGAACCTAGTTCAAATGTTAATTCCACACAAAGTTTCAACGATGTCGTGAACAAAAGAAGTCGCAAAAGTGTATGAATAAAACAAATGGGACCTGCAGTGTATCTGGCCGGGAAACTATTTACTGCCCAGAACTTGGCATGAGCCAGTAGCTCATCAATCAGTCAAGATGAAGTGCTTGTTTTACCTTCTCGTTGTGGTCCCCAGCATGTTCATATTCCTATGCGGGTACGTAAATAGGGTAAAATTATACAATTACGAAACCAACACTTCGCTTTGGATAAGAGTTGACTGCAGGTTGACGACTTTTGGCTATCGTACCCGGACAAAGACTGGTTTCTAAATTGTGAGGACACTTCTCGACGACGGAAGTGAAGCTCCTCAAAATGCCTGATTCCTCCAACTAGAGATGGTCTTCATACGGTATAAGATGAACATCTTACGAGTCATTGAAGTGAGATTTTTGGAGTCGGGCATGTTTATGTGTCCTGCACGGAAGCCAGTTTTACGACCCGACGGAGCTCTCTTCTTAAAAGGAGAAGGAAGAAACATGGTCTCGGATTTGTTGACTTCTGCAGCCCCAACCCCCTTATTTTAGGGGGGACCAAATTTAAACAAAAGACCTGTCACAAAATCAGTTGGGTGTTGACGAGCAGTCAGGCAACTTCCAACCAAATTGATCACTTCGCTCTCATTTGGTAATTTAGAAGCAGTCTTTAGGATGTCTGGTCCGGAAAAGAAGATGTGAAGGCATTTGAATGGCCCGGGATCATCATATGATGGTTGCAACAGTAAGGTTTTGTACGGAGAAAGACTTAAAGATCGCGCAATCCACCATTCACAAGGATTGAGGACAATCTGTAGTACGGAACCCACTTACATCGAACACCATTGGTGTGGTGTGTTGTGAAAAATGTTTTCAGCTCTGGATCTGAAGTTATAGCCTATCGGTCACGAAAGTGACCTTGGCTATGCGAAGAAACTTGGACAAGGATTGAAGAAAGGAAACACCTGATAGCTCGCAACTCCAGCCGCAGGGTAAAACGAGCTATAGATTCTACATACCGTGAAGATGAGAGAAGTACACCATAGTGAGAGTCATGATAAGCTTAAAAACATCAACGCATTGACTATAGAAGCCGAAGACGCCGCAATTAGGTGTGACAGAAGGACCGTCTACAGAATTGCTTAGGTGTCCAGATTTATAAACAAAACCTGTTAAAAGACATAGAACTCTGCTAGTTTCGGATGAGGATCAGTTCAAAAAGATGGAAGGAGCTGTTTTCTATCATTTTCACCAGATAAGTGATCCGTCCAATGCTACGTTCAAAGTAGGAACTGCCTAAATAGTTTGCTGAAAATCTTGAGGATTTTCTGTCCCAATCGTATCACTTTAATGATGAAGTTCCTACGAGATCAGGTCTGGAACCCATTGACATTGGCATTGCGATGCAATGGAAACCTGTCTCGCAAACGGCTAGGTGAACTGGCCAATCTAGAAGTGCTTGGCAAAGAGCGGTCGAAGAGGAATTAGCACAATTGGGGAAGAGTTGCACAGAGTTACAATACAGGAAGCGTATAGGTATATACACGATGGGACGTTGGAGTAGTGGAGGCCTTATGCTTCGACAGAGGAATTTAACGTGCATAATTATGTCCCAGGACCAAAGTAAGTTCTTTTTGACTATGTCAAAATCAAAAAAAAAGTTCCATATCCTTATACGAAGAAGTTTAGATTTACCTCGCTCTCTAGAGCTGAAGGTATACTCGTACTGTATGGATTTCCAACGGTATATTTCAATAACAGAAAATATTATTTTTAATATGGATCCACCTATAATAGAATATTTGTTTCAGTCACATTTCAAATGTTTCCTACTTCCATATACAAATATACGCAATTCTATTTAAGGGATTTTCCATACTCCCGAGTCCCGACTTCATTTTTAATTTATGTATTTCTATGGAAGGAAATTCCATTACACAAAAAATATCTCTGATACAAGAGATTCTGATCTGAGTTCCTACAAACAATGACAGCTTGGCATCTACTACTAGATGCACCCTATAAAGATTTCCAAGTACAAAGAATGTGTAATGTATGCATCTAGAAAAATTTTCCATTCACCTGGTATAAAACAAAAGATTCGCAGTATATGTAGTAGGTACCTGTAATAACCTTCCTTTCTTTACTTGGTTTTCAAAAATTGTTTCCACAACATCATAATCTAACCAAAACAAAACACAAAAAAAAAAACTAAGATTTTGGCACATTCAGAGGATCAGGATATATAACCAAAGCCGCTGTGAAGCTCTGCTCCCATTTCCCTATTCATGCATTTTTCGGAATCCAATTATGATGGCAAATTTTTTAGTTATTTTTCTTCTCATCTTTTTTGTCTGCAGCCAAAAATGCAATGTACCTGGAAGAAGATTCTGAGTGTTTGTGTGTGTGGTGATGGGAAGTTTAGGGTTCAGTTGGTAGTTCCTCTTCCTTTTATAGAAGAATCCCTAAACTTTAGGTTTTTTTTTTATTTTTATTCTTCGAAAAAAAAAAACGGAATTGAAGTGGAAGAGTGCGCATTCTGAAAAGATTTAAAGAATGTTGGAGGTTTTTATTTTATTTAGATGCACATCCATGTTATAAGGAACGTCTTTCATAACCAATTTCTTTGGCTCAACTCCAGCTGTTGGTATATTATGGGAATAAGTGAAGACGAAAGAAGAAATGGTTGCACGACATCCAACGGTGTGCTGTCCTGCTATGTTCGCATTTAAAGGACAAGTATTGCAAGACCAACAAAAAAAAAATGTGAGCTCAAAGTTTTTTGGTTCAAATTAGAATGCTAAAAAATACAAGTTAAACTTTTCGTCACTCGCCTGCCGATTGACTGAATGACGGCGAAGTTCCACAAAATACTGGAACATAAATACTTCATTTAAAAGAAAGGAGTGATTTAACTTTTATATATTTTGGATTTTTGCTTTCTACAGTGAACAAGCATTTGAAAAAAAACATCGAAAACATAGAATTGTAAAATTAAATCACTGACAGCTTATTAACGGCTGATAAAACGCCAAATTTTTATCTAATTGACAAAATGACTTAAAAAAAACATAGAAAACATCGCATTACCAAATTGAATCTGTCTCAAATGCAGAATTAAGTCATTTAAGACGAATGGTTGGGGCCAAAAATTACCTTACAATAATTTTGGGACAGACGAGACCAAGACAAGAACTCAGTTGTTGGGCCGAAAAATTTTTCGAAAAAATTTGTTCTTAAAACATAGAATTGAATGTTTCAATTTAAATATAATAGACTAAAGGACACTAAAATTTTTCCATTTTTCATCTCGTTCTTTTTCGGGGACAAAAACTATCTCCAATGCAGTTTCTTGGTGTTATTTAGTACACCTAATAATTTGTGTTCGAAAAATTCAGTATTTTTTTTTTTGTATTCTAAATAGATGCACAATTTAGGTCAAAATTTGGGTAAAAAAAAGGAATATGCAAGTCAGGAATGTTGTGGAATTTATGATTTTATGTAGTGTCTATGAGTTTAAATGAAAACAAAAATATTTCGCATGCTTATTTGTACCAAATTTCGAAAACATAGCCCAAAAAGTGGAGCAACGTCCCAAAGTGTTATTCAATCTATTTGTTCCACATACAAATTTGACAGTTTTGACAGTTAAGAGGTGTATCATTTTGGGTCAATTGGTATCATATGCTCCAAATAATGTAAAAAAAATTTATTTTGAATTTTTGAAAATTTTGTCAGGTAAAAGAAAATGTAAATTAGATTTAAGTCAACTACGGAAATAATTCAAAATGGAAGTTTTAATTTTTTTTCCGAACTTTTTGCTTGATTTTCTGACGTGAGAATTATTTTTGTTTAAAACAATTTTTAAAAAATCGCCCAAATTTTTCTTCATCGACCAAAAACAAATAGAAAAAAGAGGCAGGGTGCGACCCACACTGATAACTTCCCATTTGTGATCTTGAAAAATTTATATTTAGTTTTTTTTCAAATAACCAAATTTTCTGTGAAACAAACTTTAGCTGTTAAATTCAAACAATCATTATTTTAAGATTGAAAAGCACTTTGATTATTTAAAGAGATTTACGAAATGCACATTTAAGTATATGTCAAATATATACCCGCTGTATTTATTATGTATAAAATTAAATACCTAATGGCAAAGTCAATATCATTGCTCGTTCTCAAGATATTCGAGTCGAAAAACCAATTTTACCACTTTTTTTTATATTTTTTGTCAAAAACTGTCAGTTAGATATTTGGCAAAATTTAACTTTTCATAAAAAATTGTACTATGTATAAAATAAAATATTTTAGAAGGCACAATCGTTGTTCGTTCTCAGGATATTCGAGCTGAAATACAATTGTAACTACTTTTCTTTAGAATTTTTAACAGTTTTTGATTTTTTGTTAAGAAACTGCCCATTCAATATTTGTCAAAATTTTATCAGTTGCTAGCAATTCTGTTATGTAGAAAATAAAACAAACAAGAAGTCAATATCGTTACCCGTTTTTGAGAAATTTGAGTCGAAAGACAATTTATACCAATTTTTGGTAGAATTTTTTGTAGTTTTTAATTTTTTGTAAAAAAACTGTCCATTGAATTTTTTTTGAAATTTTCACCAGTAGTCAAAAACAACATTTTTCGTAAAATAAAATTATTTTAAAGTTAATATCGTTTTTCCATCTAAGGTTTAGTTAGTTTTTTTGATTTTAAAAAATAACGGTATATTAATTTTTCAAGTCAATAGCATTATTTGTTCGTGAGATATTTGAGCCCAACCAAAATTTTCACTTCTTTTTTAAACTGCCATAGTAAAAAAACAACTGATTGAATATTAATAAACGCCCTTTCAGCTTCTTTCGAAGTTATTATCTGTAAAACAAAATTTATTTCAAGTCGATATCTCTACTCGTTCTTGAGATATCGACGACGAAAAATGGTACCAGAACGTACGGACGTACGAACGTACGTACACACGCACACACAGACATCTCTCTAAAAATGATTGAAATAGGCTCTAGGGACCTTGAAACGTCGAGAAATGTCAAAAATTTCAATTTGACAAATCGGACCGATTACAATAACTCCCTATGGGAAGTTAAAAATATCGACGAAAATATCATTTTAATATTTTCAATGTAATATTATATTTCCAGGGTGAAAACTTCTAGACAAAATAAGAATAAATAAGAAAAACGGTTAAATCGCAAGTTGTCAATACTAGACTCAGAGAGTTAAAAATTCTCAAAATTCCATACTGTCCTTTTTTTACGATAAATTTTTTTCTTTTGCATTTCAATTCCAAATCAATTAATTTTTTTTTAAACTCTCTTTTCTTGAAAATAAAAAAATTGGACATAACACCCAATAATAAAAAAAAACAACAAAAACTGTTCAAATTTTGGTGTTATTTTTTACCGCCAAAAAATGCCCAAATTATAATGGGAGATAATACTCAAAATGGGAACAGTTGCTTAAAAAATCCAAAGGAGGAAATAACGCCCCAGAAAATTTTTTTAACTGATTTTCAATTTTAGTTAATATTAAAAATTTTTAGTACTTTTTTTACAAATGAGCCTAATTTTGAAAATATGTAATTTTGAAATTCTATTAAAATTTGACAATGAAATTTGGTGCGATTTTCTTCTCAAATTTTCAAACCTCCATACCGTTTTATTGTTCGATTTATGTATCAGATTTCGTAAAGCTTTCTTTGCCAATGTACAGGTATTAAATTTTTCAAAATCTTCCTATCTAATCAGATTTTTTAAAATGTTAAAAATATCATCACATTGAGGCAATACAATCGCACAAAATTATGCCAATAAAAGATTTTTTTTAAATTACAAAATGAAAAAAAAAAAAACAAATACAAAGGAGTCTTATCAAAAAATTGGTATTTTGAAATTTATGAATATGAATAAATTTGATTTCATAAAAAAATCTACACACAAAACATAAAAGAATATCTTGAAAATTGTTGCAACCAACCTAACCATCAAATTTATAACAAATTAAAAAAATGATATTCCAAAAACACAGCCTAAATACTGAAATCTAATCAATTTAACGACCGTTTATTCCATTCAGAGGCAATATTTGGCTAATTTGATTGAAGTTGGCAAAGTAACCAAAAATAAATATTTGACAATCACTTGAAAACACAGTTACAGCTCTTGAGTTTGATCATACAACAGAGATGCTGTCTTAAGAAAAATCCATGATGGCACCACCTTCGACTTCCTTTTTATAAAATATTTTTTGGGTGCTGCTCTTTTTGCTGGTATACTGCTGGTGCAGGAGACATTATCTGTAGCCCAGGCTGAAAAGGAAGAGGAACCCTAATCTGGTTTCTGTACATCTATAGTATATTCGTATTCTTATGGGAGTTGACTTCGCGGCACATTCATTCTTGAGATAAGAAAGCGACTTATGTCCTTTTGTTCTGTATAAAGAGCAACATTTTGTAGGAGGACCAAATGTTTTTTTTTTTTTTTTAAATTTCGCGATCCCACACAGGAATTGGGGACATTTTAAGATGATGAGAAATCATGAATGAAAATATATATACAACCATGTGCTCAAATATTTTGGTTTTCTTTATTTATTAGATATAATAGTCGCGTCTCGCGTGGTGCGGTTGAATTGGCAAAATGTCTTTGTTTGGTTTTGGTTAGATAAACAAAAGGCATGATTGTTGTGTTTGAATTTGTCTGGTATCTACAGAAGTGAAGTTAACATAAATATAGGCAAAATATTGCGAAAGGTGGAATGGAAGTTTTCAAAAGTATTTTACAGATCTAAGGAGCATGTAAAGATATTTATATAGTTATTATTGTTAAGAAATTTGGTGTGTTTTTCATGAATTATTTATAAAAATATACAAATATGTTTATTGAAGTTTGCTTTTTGGTGTGCCAAAATGTTTCATTACAAGTGACTTCATAGATTCTTTTAAAAAAATAAATATATTTATTTATTTATTGAACTGGATTGGATTGACAGTGACTCATCGACTTGGCTGTTTCATGAAAATTTTTTTTGACAATTTGTTCGATAATTTCTGTTCGACCAATTTTTTTAAAATAATTTTTGTAGCACCAAAATTTTTTCTACAAAACATTTATTTTACTTCATTTTTTTTACAAAAAATGTAGTAAATACATATTAATATTTTTCGAAAACTTCCTTAAAAATGATCTTTAAACTTCGTACCCTCAAAATACAACAAGATTGCGTTTAAGATTGTGAAGTGATAAAATTATTAAATTTCAATATTGATAGATAACTTTAATAAAAATGATTCTTAGATATTGAGCTTTGGGCCACTCCAAATTCCCTTAATGTTAGCGGGCCAAATTCATAAAATAAAAATCTTAGGAATCAATGGAACAAAATATTAAAAAAGAACGGCAGCACCTAAAATATTGTGCTTTACCATTTTTTAGTGCCACGTAATTGGCTCCAATTTTCGGCAATAACGTAGCGAATGTTTTCCTCCAAATGGTTCATTGTTTCGGGTTTACCGTCGTAGACTAGCGATTTCAAATAACCTCACAGGAAATAGTCTGGCGGCGTTAAATCGCGCGATACATGGAGGGCATTCCACGGATCCAAAACGTGAAACTATGCGTCTGTCACAGGTTTCCTTTAATAAATCAATTGTTGGGACGAGCTGCGTGACAAGTTGCACCGTCTTGTTGTCAGTAATCATGGCTCCATAGTGGTCACCATTGACTAAAACGTCCTGGCCAGCATCGTAAATTCCCCAATACATAAAGCACACCAAGCAGTCAGTTTTTCTGGATTTAACGAAATTATGGGCGGTTCCATTTCTGATCTTAAACAAGCTTCAAATTCATCTTACCATTGCCAAAAAAAAAAATAAAATAAATTTGAAGAAATATTTTTCTCCATATTTTTTTGAACTTTAATGAAATTTTGTATTCGACAAAGCTCGATTCGACACACTCCTAATGTGAATCGAAGCAATGCACAGAGGACGTTCCAATTTTATCTGCCAATGATTTCCTTTAAAATACCTACACTACTCGTACACTCGACTTTTAAAAACTATTTCAAATATGTCAAAATTATTTGAACTCCTTTTTTCAAAAGATAAGAGAAATAGAATTTTTGGAGAAACGTATGTATGTACATATGTACATACGATAACAAGAAATGGTTCAAGAAAGAGTTTGAAGATATTGAAGAAGGCTGAAACAATCGGCAGGATGAAGACAAGCAATGCCTCAAGTTAGTTCAATATTTAGATTCACAAAGTTCTTAGAATTTGTTCTACTTCCAGCATTTAAGACAATCGGGTCCGTCTTAGAAGATTTGGATTTGGAAGAACCTAGAAAAAATGGCCAATCAATCAACATTATGCACGAAAGCCATAAGACAAAATGAATGGATGAAAAGTTTTAAAAAAAATCTAAAAAAAAAATCAAAATAACAACATAACATAATAAATATATATACATACTTATTAGTTATTTACAAGAATATTGTCACTAAATTTTGATCCATTTATTTGTTAATAATATCTTATTTGTAATTTAAATTTTGTTACTTATTATAAGATTAAATATCTTGAAGAACAATGTAATAACATCAATATGAAATAAATAAATGAAATGAAATGAAATGAAAAATCCACTGCATTGAAAAATTATATTTAAATTGTTTTTAAAATCGCAATTCGTATAAAATTTCCTTTTCATGGAGTTTTTCAAAAGTTCCATTAATTTTGTCTCTGCGTTGGCCTTTATTTTGGATAAGTCAAGTCTTTTAATTGCTAAAATTAGGAAAATTAAAAAAATAGAATATCAAAAAGTGCAATCGACCATACAATTAGATCTGCTTTTGCATAACACTGTTTAACGATATTTTCTGTCAAATTCGGTTATTGAGACGATTTTCCACTAAATCAATAAAAATGAAATTGCATTTCAGTCCATCTACTACTTTCCCAACACTTTACCCAATAATTTTGTGGAACCTTCAAATTCGCAGTACAAAAAAAAATTTTAAAAAAACAATCAGGGATTTGAACTGAATATGTTTATGATATGTTGAAAGCGAGGGGAAAAGGGGATCGCAGTTATTTTATCTCATTAATTTTACAAATATTTCACAAATTTACAACCAAACTTCTGACGTATACTAATACGGATATTTAAATACCAACAATTTTGACACACACAAATTACATATGCCAAACATTATAATTTAAACCGATCAATACCTATGAGACTTATCTAACTGCCCATCTGACCCCCAACTGAGCTGGCGTCTAATTTTCGTGTGTTTCGTCCGGTGTCGAAAAAAAAACTGTGAATTGAAACAAAGGAACAAAAAAAATTGTATTAGTTTGAATATATTTTATTTAGACACAAACCGGGTGAGTAGCTCAGATGAAATATTTTTACATTTTTCCAAACTGACAGAAGAAAAAATCTTAAAGCCAAGAAGTGTAGAATAAATGAAAACCTGGTTCATGCATGGATAACAGCACCAAGAAAAACGCCAAAAAAATTGGCAGATGACGAAAATGTAGAACACAAAAAGTAATTTGAGAATGAGTCAAATGCAAAATTATAAAATATATTTTTTCGACAAATTAAAAAGCAGAATGCAGTTAAAGAAGCTTGATGAAGATATGATCTACAAGTTTAAGGCATTTATAGTCCTCATACTCCTGATTGCTTGCATGTTTTTGATATCTCATCATTTTTTTGAATAATTTTTCATCTTCAAACATAATTTATTCTTAAAAGGAAGTTTTTTTTTTTAAGACAGTTTAAATAATACGATTTTAAAATTCAAAAGAAAATAAGAAAACCGTTGATAAAGGTTGTTGTCAATGAGGATTATGTTGTTGCTTCATCATCAAGGAATGTTTGATGGCTTGGAAGGTTTTTAAATAAATAAAATAGATGGAGGCCAATGCATGGGTCCAAAACGTGAAACTATGCGGTTATCAAAGGTTTTCTTCAATAAATCAATTATTATTTGGATTATATTCACTCCAATTAAGGCTTTTTTGTTTATTGACTTAGCCATTCAACCTAACCTAACCTAAGTTTCATCGCTAAGAAAAATTATCCGGATCGGTATACATTTGCACAATTTGGATACATTATTCAGGCGTCAGTCTATTGATGTTGAAATGTCAAACCAAACTAAACACAAAGGGGCATATTCATAGTCAAAATTTAAACCCGAGTCCAATTAGCCTCGAGTCTAAAGTTAACACACTAATAGGTTAGAAACAGCTGCTATTCATAAAGAATTTGGCAGTTCCGTTTAGTAAAAAATAGAAGTCTACTAAAATTTTATTACTATTGCCTGTCAATCCATTGAAATGCAATCAATTTTTTGACAGAAAGAAAAAACCAACTTAGTCAAAGAGTCCACCGTTTTTAAGAATTGATTCCAGTTTATCTTTTGGACGCGGCTCTAAATTGTCTATGAATAACATAAACTCCAGGTTAGCTTAGAAGAGACAAAGAAACAACTTGTCAGACGACTATGAATATGGCAATAATCGCTTAACAACTGTTAAAATGGCCGCCAGTTAAAAAAGTGTTGCCAACTTAAGATTGTATAACTGTGAAAAAAAAAAGAAAAACCTGTAGCTTAAGACAAACTTAGAAGAAAACGTTGGTCGTCCATCCAATTTTATCGTGCGATTAGCTGGCCGACTAGATTTATCCAGCAAAGTATAGAAAGTAGTAGCTGGTTGTCTGACCGAAATTTTTGTTGGTTTTCGGAATATCATATGTAACTAATCCATAACGTAGCGTTGCTAACTTCACGCTAAGTAAATAGTACCTTCCCTTCGCAAAATTAAACGCTTTGTATTATTTTTTTTAAAAACCACACATTGCAGCACAGAAAAACCGAAAATGACGGTGCTAACTTTACGCACATTGTAAAATTGCACCTTGAAAACAATTTAACTTAATTGTTTTTGATGATCCATTTAGATACCTATTTTTTTATTCATTAATATCATTCAACTCATTTTCTTGTCCTCAGTTTTTAAATAAATTGACATAAATCCTCTAAAATTCCTATAGAGTTAAAATGTTTCCAAGACTCGACACAATAAGTGTCGTAAATTTAACTGTCTGAACCAATTTTTTTTCTTTCAAAAGAAATATCCACAAATAATCTTTCAAGACCATTCGTATCCGAAAAAAAAAAATATAAAAACCATCATCATAAGGACAATTACTCAATTTTTGTTATCTCTAATTGATTTCATTTTTGGGAAAATCAAGAACGACATTTGCACAATGCACAATCTTGGACTTGGTCCAGAAAAATCTCCACATAAATTCTCGATCCTTCCAATTCCCATTCAGAGACTCATAAAATTGCTATCAAAAGAAAATTTCAACGAATATACCTAACTCCTAACCCCTAACTCATGCTACCTCTGTGTTTTCTAAACGTTACTCGGTCTATCGTTGAGCTATCACAGAAACTGTGGGAGAGGATGGATAGGGGGTACATCAGTGCCAATATACCACCTATATTCGCTTTGAGGATACAACCCGTCATCGGTCTAGATTAGGGCCAATGCCAATAATCCCCTAAGTTCACCAACCGAATGAGAGAAAAAAAAACAGTGACATAGTCAATTCGCTGGCTATTTTCTATCATTTTCCTTCTATCTCCCCTGTGCTTCCATCTCTTCTGTGGGTCTGGGTTGGGAGTATAGCAAAAACAATTCAAGTTGGCATTGCCGACACTTTGCCATGTCGTCGGTCGTTCGTTCGTTCGTTCTTGTTTTAAGTCTCCACTTCCGATTTCGATCCGAATTCCGAATCCAACAATATGAAGTTGGACTTTTTTCCTGTTGGTTGAAAGGCTCCCGGCTAAGGGCTTGATGGGTCGCCATTAAAATAATCCGCCATAAATCTTCATCGTGAGTGGAATTCTATTCAATATTAAAAGTGGGCGATTCCACGAATCATCATCACAAGAGAGAAATATATATCTATAGCTTGAGATGATAGAAACAGGAAGTAGTATAGAATTCTGCATGTATGTACAATGTACATAGAAGAGAGAAAAAAAAATTCCTTGGAATTTGGACGATAGAGTGGAAAACACTTGAAAGCCAAAAACGCGTAGACAAATTGCACTGGCGACATGTCAATCCTGTTCAATTGCTTGAAGGTGGTAAGTGGAGATTTGGAAGCAAGTCGCCTTTCCTATTCCTTCACAGAGAAACTCTAATACACTTTATCATGATGACGCAGAGTGCTGAGAGGATGGATGTTGAAATTCTATTGGAAGGAAATTTCTTACTTGTCATTAACACACAATCAGGAGGCAATGTATCTGATGAAATGATGGTGTCCTATGAAGTCAATGATGTGTGCTACTTGAAAAAAAAGGACAAAAGGTGGCAGATAAGGGGAATTTGCCCAGAGACATTGAATGTATTTTTTTTTAATTAGTAATAAATACATAATATATGGTAGGGTTTGGCTTGCATACAATTTCCATAGTCCTTATTTATGGAAGTCTGGGGTTTTTTAAATACAAATTTGATAAGATATAGCTTGCATAGAATTTCCGTAAGCCTTATTTATGGCAGTCTAAATTTTCTATAATACAATTTGATAACGATTTTCCCACTGCAATCATAATTTTAGAATTTGATAACCATAGCTTCCAAAAAAATGTCTTTATGGCTTATTTATGGAAGTTAAGTTTTTTTTATACCTATTTCTTTACATTTTTGTTTTCTAATGAGTGAAAAATAATTATCTCATGAAACTATACAGTGAGGAGACTCTGCATCGTGGTTACCATCGCTATACTTCCTTTGAAGAAGCCTTATGGAAGTTCAATGCACGATATAGTTTCTTAAAAACTTCTGCTAAGCTGTGTTCAGTTGCCAGGCATGCGCCATTATACAATTTTACTTCCGATTATAAATATGTACCTACTATAAGCCAAGTTTTAAATTATTATTAATAGATAATAAATTATATTGGCAATAAATTTAACATGGGACTTATTTATTTTTTTTTTTAAATTAAAGTTGCGGATTTCAAAGAATTTTCAAACAGATATGTATTTTAATACTTAAATAAATGCATGATGCAAAATGTGGAAATAAAATTTAAAGAAAAAACTTGGGCAATCATTTTCGATAAAAATTTTGGTGCAGGAACATTTTTCCTTAAAATAAATTTTGTCAACAAGCATACTAAAAACATAAAATTTAAAAAATAATGCATAACTGAAAAAAGAAACAAATTTGTATATCAAAAGTAATTTTTAAGAGAAAACTTCCCTGCTTGAGAAATTTTCTACCCCTGTTTGCTTTGGCTATTTGTGATTATTATCTTGATACAGTAAGCATGAATATGGAAAAGGCTTTCAATGAAAATCTAATTTTCATCAAAAAAAAGTGAGTGACATTTTCAATGACACTTAAGGACCCCACATGAATCAGTAGAATGTCTTCTGAATTTCAGAATAAAAAACTTTGTCAAAACATTTAGTATAGACAGAAACCACATTTTATAATAATAATATTAAATTTAGAAACTATATCTTACATCAAAATTATAGAAAAAAATTATAGACCCTTTTTCAAAATATTAAGTTTCAAAAAAAAAAATTATTTTCATTTTCAAAAATCGAAAAAAAAATTTACGATTTTTTTCAAAAATCTCCCAAAAAATTAAAATTTCGATATGCAATATTATTATGTTTATAAAGGTCCTCAGTCCTGAAAAATTTGATTGCAATTCATCAAACCATTTACTAGAATATCGAAAACCAATAATCCAGCTATAGCAAGAACCGATCTTTAAAATTTTGTGAAGAAATTAGAATTTTTATCAAAATTCTAAGTTCCATGTCAAAAAATTTATACTTGGAGATAAAAAAAAATTAATTTCATATCTAGGGAACTAGGGAAATCGCTTCAGTTTGTTTAAAAAATTTTTCAGCATTGAAATGAACCAAATTTTATTTTTGCTTTAATTTAATATCAGTATTTTAGATCGATCTCAAAAATCTGAGCAAGATTTTTTGGGTTGAAAATTAATTAATGAAGTCATCTCAATTGCAAATTTTCCTAGACATCGCTTAGCCTTAAAATTTTTAATGTTGACCTCATTCACAAACATCCGACTCCTTGTACAAAATTAAGAAACCGTCAGTAAAATCGGCGCTTAAAATAAAAAGTACTAAATTTCATAACTCTGAATTTTTGTTAACCAATATCGAAGGATCAGTTTCTGTACGGTCTTGATGTTTTTGGTGCTACAAAAAATTATATTTTAAAAAACCTGTGGGGATTGATAAGACACCGAAATTTGTTTGTACTAAAAAAGTAAATTTATTAAAACGAAATAAACATAGAACCATGCGTTCACACGTGTGCATATTATTGCCAATTCCTTATGCGCGATGCCTGTACCTGATGCGTTTAACTGTTTTGTAGTGGTATCCATCATCGTTGCTCTCGTAGCTTGATCCTGCATCTGAAGATGCACCAAATTGCTGGGAAGGAGCCAAGTATTGTGAGGATGGGGCTGAGTAGTGTTGAGCGGGAGCTGAATATTGTGGGGCGGGAGCAGAGTACTGGGGTGCTGCTGGAGGCAAGTACTCGGATTCAGGAGCGGAGTAGTGTTGGGCAGGTGCAGAATATTGGGGAGCTGGAGCAGAGTAGTGCTGAGCTGGTGCAGAGTATTGGGGAGCTGGAGCGGAGTAGTGTTGAGCTGGTGCGGAATATTGGGGAGCTGGAGCGGAGTAGTGTTGAGCGGGTGCGGAGTATTGGGGAGCTGGAGCGGAGTAGTGTTGAGCGGGTGCAGAATACTGGGGAGCTGGAGCACTGTATTGAGGTGCAGAGTATTGTGGAGCTGGAGCAGAATACTGAGGAGCTGATGGAGGAAGGTATTCTGGACCTGGAGCAGCTGGGGCACCATATGACTGTCCAATATTTGACGCAGAACCAAATGATTGCTGAGAAGGTGCTCCGTATTCAAGCTGTGGGCTGGGTGGTGCATATTCAGAAGAATAATCGGTGGCACCACCTCCAAAAAGATGGGAAACATCAGCAGCCACGACGGCGAAGAGACTCAATGCAACGATGAACTTCTACAAAAAAAAAATAAAATATATTCAACCAAATTGCTTAGACGCTTTATTAAATTTTTAACTCACCATGATTGTATATCTATCTATCCTAAGCTGAGAAGCAGTAGATGGATTATGATCATCAAAAACCAAAAAAACTATATTTATATGCTTTCAAGTAAATACTCGATCAACCAACTGACCAAAGCCTGCCACTTCGTACCGGTCATGAAGCTATAGGTACACCACCATCATCATCGTCTTGGCCACAAGTCTACATCTTCATCAAGGTAGTTTTGGGCAATGGCAAACATAAATCAGGTCTTTTGGTAGCGTCTTAAGCCGATAGTTGTCAGACATTAGCATAAAAAACACCAAAAATGTAAATTAAGTCTGACCCGAAATAATTAGATTACGAAATACGAGTATGAGGTTAGAGGCGATATCGTTATAGCTTGCATTATGAATCTGAGCATTTGGGAGTGTTTTGCTAGTTTGCATAGTTATTATTTATTTAATTTAAATTTTATTTCAACGGATAATTATTTTACATTCTGTGATAATGTGATGAATTCATTAAATTATATAGGTGAAAATTATAATTGACTATTTATTGCTACCGGATGATTTCTAACAAAAGATACACCGTGCAAAATTGTAATTAAAACAAATTTTGATTATAATTTTATTCATCAATTTATGCTAATTACTCTCTCGCATTGGATTGGGTCATGGGTATCTCTCTATATCCATACCTATAGATGGCACGTATCTTAACTACCACTTAGCACGTGTACCACGTGTAGGTAGGTTTTTATAATCATTTGTTTTATAATAAAAAAAATGTTTAAGTTAGAAACTACTTTAAATCATAACAATTTTAAATCAATGTTATCTACAAAATCTTTGAGGTTGAATTTATTAATTAAATTATTTTTGGAAAGTATTAAGTAATAATTTGATGGATTCATCAAATTTAATAAAAATATACAGCGATGATTGATTCAATAAAAAAAAAGTATGCTTGGATAGATACGAGTGTCGAAGTGTTAATTCAACTGGATAAACTGGGTTTGTTCAACTGGTTTGCATTGATTTTGGCATTTAATTACAAGATTAAAAGTTTGCGGGTTACTAAAAGTCACATCGATTTGTTTTTTTTTTATCTTGGCTATTTTTATGATCTTTGACCTTGGATTGGACAGAAGTAAATAAACAATTATTCAAACCAAGTTATGATATATTTATTTTTTTAATAGTTTGTTTTATAAAATTTGTATGATAATGATGCTTTTATTGCAATTATGTTTAGTCCAGGAAAATTAGACGTTCACTTCTTAAAAATTCCGACAAACCTGCATTTCGTTTAAGTGGTTTATTTTGGCGTCTTAAGCTAGTCCTACAAAGCAACTTTATTTTGCTCGAATGGTGAATTTTTAAAGGAGAAGTTTTGCAATTTACTCGAAAACTATAATTTTTTCGAAAAAAAAGTTGTAAATTGTTTCTCGTTTTATTCCACACAAAATGGAGAGACTATTTTGGCATAGTCAATTGATTTTGAGAATATTCGTTCGAAATATGGGGATGCAGCACATTTAGTCAACAATTTTTTTTTAACTTAAAACAATTTTTTTAATACAATTTTTTATAACAGCTTAACAACAACCGCCATCTTAAAAAATATTGAAACTTAGATTTTGTTAAATAGCTCCTTCTAGAATATGACGTTTGTAAGTTTTTTGAAAATAACCTTAGCCGTATTTGTAGTGGTCCTAACTACCTTTAAGATGAACCTTCGAAAATGTTGGAATTTATCAGATTTTTGAAATCTTTTAAAACTTATTTTTTTAGACACAAATTAAAAGCTTAATTTGACGTTTTTAATTTTATATATAATTAAGCGTCATTTCCCAAATATATTTTTGACTACAGTCACAACAATTAAACATTTCTTTTACAAATATGTAAGTACAGAGTGTATTTTCAAATATTTTTTTTTGATTGGAATAATTTTTTAACTGCCTCTTTGATCTGAACGCTGAAATGCCTTCTTTAATAAAAAAAAAAAACTTTATTTTTTTTATTTATTATTATTTAAAACTACAAGTATGTGAATTTCTACAAGTTGATTATTAGCCCCTACAAATATCAGTGCACACATAAAATTTTATTAAAATTCTCGGAGCCGTTTTTGATAAATTTTAGGTTTTTGAAAACTGTTTTTTTTTTTAATGTATCGTAATTTTTAAAACAAAAATTGATTTTTGTTCAAATTCTCAAACACTGTATTGAAAAATCGTTTTGAACCAAATTTTAAAAATGTAATCGAAGAAATATTTTTTGAAAATTTAATTACACATTTTTACAAATTTTAGATATTTTTTTTCATAAAAACCGGTTTTGAGAAAGTTGAAAATCAAAAAATGATTTATTGGAGGTAAGGGTACCTCCCACATTTTGTGAGCCAATAAATATTTAATATATTTTCAAAAAATCGTTGGAATATTTTTCGAGAAAAAATTCCAAAAAAGCAGGCACCGTTATTTTCGCCCTTAATAAAAACCGAAAAAAAAATTTACGGTCCAAAACACACCATACGCCAAGTTTCAACAAAATGTACCCTTATGTTCAGGCTATAGCTCAATGGGCAGACAGAGAGAATTACGAGACTCATCGCAGTAATCTCAAGCTTGATCAAAATCTCAAAGTAAGTAGGAATAGATTTTAAAGGAGATGTCGGTGAACATTAGTCTTGAATTTCATCACATCACAATGAGAGGGAAAGACAGAGCGTGGAAGGGTATTCCACATTCGCGTAGTACGGCCAAAGAACGAATCCCTGTACTTGACAGTACGACCGAAATTGGGTTCAGAGTAAACTAATGAGCATTCCTGGAAGCGCGAGTATTACCTTTGAAACGTTTAAGGGGAGGAATGCAACTGGCTATTTCATTAGAGCACTTACCGTAAAAGTAACGATAAAAGAGCGAGAGACATGAAATAATTTAAGTTTTAAGAGATCCATGATTTCATTAAGGAGTATGCATATGAGGTCTGCGTTTGTGCTGTGATTGCAGAGTCCACTGAATTTCTCCATTTCCAGTCGACAAAGTTGAGTGCAGTACACCCACAGAAACAGTATTGGTGATAGTGATAGGATATCAAACTCTTTTGACATAATTTTCTTCAATGCAGGATGTGGCATTTTCATCATGATGGCCTTAATAATAGCAATCAATTTGTCTGGGATGCCTATCCTCCGCGAAGCAAGTTAGATAAATTCCCTATTGACACTTTCGAACGCCTTTTCGTCGATGAACAAAAGGTGAAGTGGTGATCAATATTCAACGCACTCTTCGATTGTGCTCTTCAAGGTGATCTTTTATTTGCTACAGAAAGTTTCTTCTTATTTTCTAGGCTACTACAGGTAGAACGCAAATTTATCTCCAGTTTTCGCAAGCATTCTCTTTTTCTACTCTTCAGGAAAGAGCCTGTTTCCCAAAATCTCTCAATGAGAGGGTGCTGTTGCACACTCGAAGATTTAGGCTCTTCTCATAAGAGCTCTGCGGAAATACAGTCAAGTCCAACCGCTTTGTTGTTTTTCAGTGCTTATGGTTAGGAAAAAGATTGGATTTGGGAAATTACAACCTTTATAATCGCCTATACCGAAAATGTTACTGATATCTTGTTTTGTGGGAAATAATTCGTTTGTTTCAAAAAAAAAATGTTATCAAATTTTCAACTCATACTCGTATTTTCTTATTTTTTAATATTGGAAAATTATTTGAAAAAGCTTTCTTTAATACTTCTCCAAAAAAAATCAAAAAGACGTACAAATAAAAATATCATTGCACTTAAGCCCCCAAAAACTATAGCAACATTTTCCTCGTCGCTTATGTATGTATATGTTAGCAAAAAATATGTGACACAATTCCACTAGCATGAAATAATCATTGAGAAAAAGAAGAACAAAATGTGTATGCTGCCGCTGCCTTCGCACAGTATCCTTAGAAGACATTTCCCCTCAAATGAGAACGTGGCTAACGTAAGGCAAGCGCCACGGCATCGGCACACCAGAGATTTCTTCTAATGCGCCAGGAATAAAAATCATTTGTCAAGTTGTCAGGTTTTGTGGCAAAAGCATTCCTAATGTATGTGAACCACTGCTACTGCTACCAACAGCCTCACAAGTGGCAAGCAAAGACTACATATATATGAATCCTACTTTTTTAGCCACCACACCCTCTACCGCTATACCAAAACCTACCATACAAGACCATATACCATAGGACTCCATCCCATCCATCACGATTCTATTGTTAGTTTTGCATGTGATATTTTTCTCTTCATATCACACACATGAGGAAGCGTTTCTCTTATCCTTTTTCCTTTGCAACAGGAAAAACTGAATGGAAAAATATAAATGTTTCCCCATTCTTATCGGATATTGTTCCGGAAGAGAAAGTACGAGGTTTTGATTTTTTTGTGTAAGCTTCTTGTCCGAAAAGGAGCGGGTGCTGGGTGCTGGGTGGATATACGCCAATAGAGAGAAGTACAAAACTTAATGCCATGTCTGGTGCATAGTAAGTGATGTACTTTTTCAAACAAAGAAATGTAACAGTTTTCTAAGGATTATGGCGCCGCCGGAGTAGGTACCTAACGTATATTATTTTTTTTTTTCAAATTTGTTTGATGGACAGGAAGATGGAGCTCTCACATGATGTTTGGTATTACAGATACAAGAATGCAAGATGATTGCAGAATCTTGAAGTGCTCCCAAGTTATCAAACTTATTGTAGGAGATTTATTCACTTTAACATGAATTTCATAAATTTTTTAATACAATATTGAATACATAAAGGAGAAAGTTTGATTAAAGTTTGTTCGGGATTAAGATTAAAGAACAATAATTTAAACTAAAATGTTTTAACTGATTTTTTATAGTGGAAGACATTGATTTATTCATTTTGTTTCATGTTTTTTTTTTCAAAAAAAGAAGGTTTATAAAGGGTGTCCCAACAAGAACGCAAGATTTAAATTTTAAATAAAACGCAGATATTTAATACGTGATTTTTTAATGAAAATTTCAATGACCGTTTTGCATAAATGCTGCGGTATTTCATTAATGCAGCGTCCAATTTCCTCTTTTGAGGCTTGAGTCATCTTATTTGCATAAACTATCGACTTCAAAAAAATTCAAAGAAAAAAGTCAAATGGTGTTAAATCGCACGATCTAGGCGGCCAATTCTGGTCTCCAAAACGGGAAATAACACGACCGGGAAATGACCGATGCAGCAATTGAATTGTTTCTCTGGCTGTATGAGGTGTGGCGCCGTCTTGTTGAAACCACATCCCCTCCACATTCATTTCTTCAATTCTAGGCACGAAAAAATTGGTTATCATTTCACGATACCGAACACCATTGACTGTTTGCGCTTGACCTGACTCATTTTCATAAAAAAAGGTCCAATGATTCCTCCAGCCCAAAATCCACACCACACAGTGACACGTTGAGGATGCATTTGCTTCTCGTGAATCACTCGAGGATTTTTCTCGCCCCAAATTATCGGCAAAATCAGCATTTTCATGTTGTCTCTCCAATACCCAAACGAACTCCCTTCGCTGTGCATGGTCAGCTAGCTTCAGTTCCTAAGTCAATTGAACTTTGTATGCATGAAGACGAATTGAGGTGGATGGAGTTTGAGCGACATCATCACGTACTGCTGCGATATTTTCGGTCGATCAACCTGGTTGAAGGCGCGTTGTTGTCTTTACATCAGTGACAGACCCAGTTTCAGCAAATTTTTCCATTAATCGCTTTACAGTTGACTCTTTTGGAGCATTATTGTAACCCCAAATTGATCGCAATTTGCTTACTGTAGACGCAACACTTTCACCATTTTGGTAAAACAATTTTACAACGAGAATGCGTTGTTCATTCATGTAGAGCTCCATTTTTATTAACCTTATACCTTCTACTAACAAACAATAATAATTGTTCAAATGTCAAACAATGACACTTCGAATGGCGCCAAATTTGAATTTTGCGTTCTTGTTGGGATACCCTTTACTTATTTTTTGATAAGGCATCATCACGTTCTCTCTTAGGCGTACTTTGTGAATTCTCCAAAACAATATGTTCTTACTAGTAGTTCCCCGAAGCAGGGTCGTTGAGAGAAGTCACTTGCCAGGGACGGAATAATCCCGGGCCCACATATAAAAAAAAAAAAAACAAATACATATTCAGCACAGCAACCTCAATGGCAAAAGATTGCTTCCAATTCTTGGGATAAGTGCGATTTATGTCTTCCGATAAAACTCAAAATGGCAGATCAAATTTCAGTTGAAAGAAAAAAGAGTCGCATTCAAACATTTAATTTTATCCTTTGTATATGAAAACTATAGTACTATCATGGCGAGTTTTTTTAGGGTTGCAGAGGTCCTGGTGGTGGCGCTGCAAAATGTGTGGTGTAAAATTCGACTTGGGGAGTCTTTAAGCGTCAAAAATTGGTGGTAGGGGCAAGAGTAGACTATTTTTTGGATAATTGCATCCAAAAAATATCAATAAATATTATTTAAAACCTCCATAAGCTCTCCGCAAAAAAAAAAGAGTAAGGGTTGCATAGGTAAACTAGATGTCGCCCCATTCGACTTCCACCATGATAGTACTATAGTTTTCATATACAAAGATTTTATCAAACCTTCGAGAAATTCCAGCAATAATCAAATAAACGTAAAAGCTGTTTCTCTAGAAATTAAATTCTTCGTATTCTTCAGTATTTTTAATGCTTTGGGTTTCTTCAGAATGTCTTTTTGATTCCCTTTTTCGGGTCGATGAAAACCATACTGAAATATCTCCCAATCTGGTCGCTACTGCATTATTAAATTCCTATAAAATGCAATCCCATTGGTTACGATTTATAAACCGTTGTAATGCCATTTACTGGTCTAGCGAAGAGTGGGGCTTGATTTTTGAAGTTTTTGGTATACCCTTTCAGAATTTTTGGCAGAAAAATGAGAAACAACCATTTATTTCTAGAAGCTGTCCAATATATTTATATTGAAACATTTTATGTTTTAAAAACACGGTTTACAATGATTTTTTTTAGACTCCTTCCACGAAATTCTAGTTAAGACTCAGGACAGGTCTTAGCGTAGCGCAGTGTGTAGCTCGCTGGCTCCGCGTGCCGCTTAGTCTCGGTTCAAATCCTTGTGACGTCAAAAAGTTGCTTTCAATTTAATTGCAGTATCATCATCATCATCGGCTCGACAACCGGGGTCAGGTCCTGGCCTCCTTCAACAAGTCTCTCCACCTATCACGGTCTTGAGCCGACGCCATCCAGTTGCGCACTCCAAGGCTTCGGGCGTCCTGGTCTACGCCATCTATCCAGCGCAAGCAAGGTCTACCACGCTGCCGTCTACCATAGAATGTACCACAAGGGACTTTCCGGGCCTGTTCCTCTTCACTTATGCGAGCTAGGTGCCCTGCCCACCGGAGTCTACCGAGCTTAATTTTTGTCACTATGTCTGCTTCAAGGTAGATTGCGTACAATTCATAATTGTACCGTCTCCGGAATCGTCCTTCCTCACATATGGGGCCAACAATTCTCCTTAAGACTTTTCTCTGGAACGCGGCTAAGAGGTCGCAGTGTCTTTTGCTAAGCACCCAAGTCTCGGATCCATACGTGAGTACTGGTAGGACCATGGTTCTGTACAGCAGCAGTTTTGAAGTAATAGTGAGATTTGTGAATTTGAAGAGCTTTGACAGACTATAGTAGGCTCTATTATCTACTCTACTATTATCGGCTACTACCATTGACCCAAGGTATTTATAGGATTGCACCACTTCAAATTCGTGCTCCCCTACCTTGATTGTTTGACCAACTGTTCTTCTCGCATTCGACGCCACCATGTACTTTGTTCTACCTTCACTAATGTGCAGCCCCAGATTCTGTGCCGCCTGCTCGATCTGGATGAAGGAATCGTGTACAGCTTGTTCGGTTCTTCCGATGATGTCAATGTCGTCTGCGTAAGCCAGTATCTGGCTGGACCTGTTGACGATGGTCCCTCTTGTTGCCGTGCCAGAGTCACGGATTGCTTTCTCCAACGCCAGGTTGAAGAGGAGGCAGGCCAAACCATCCCCTTGTCGGAGTCCATTAAAGATGTTGATTGGTCTGGATAGCAATCCGGCTATTTTTACTTGGCTTGTTACGTTGGTCATGGTCATCCTAAAAAGTCGTGTCAATTTATTTGGGATGCCGAATTCTCTCGTGGCTTTATAAAGTTCTACCCTGGCTATGCTATCTTAGGCGGCCTTAAAGTATAAACAGATGGTATGTTGGGATGTTAAATTCTAGACATTTTTCCATCGCCTGCCTAAGGGTAAAGATCTGATCAGTTGTTGATTTGCCTGGAATGAAACCACACTGATATTGGCCGATTATGGTTTTAGCGTATGGGGCTATCCGTTCTTGTAGGATAGAGGAGAATATCTTATAGGCGGTACTAAGCAACGTGATACCTCTATAATTGCTGCACGTTGTAAATAGAGAATAATCACCGCACTTACTTACTTCGGTCTTCAGACCTTTTACGTCCGTGGGGTTCCTCTTGCGGGGCCTAGGGCCTCCACTACTCCTACGCGCCATCGTGTACAGTTTCTGGAGATGTACCTCAGCTCTCTCCAACTCTTCCCCAGTTGTGCTAATTCCTCTTCGCCCGTTCTTCGCCAACCCACATTATAAGAGTCCTAACATTAAAGTTTTATTTTGCCATTGTAACCATTTTTTCGATTTTAACTAAATAATAATGCAACAAATTGAATTTTTGCTCCAATGGATTTTTAGAAAACAATTGTATTTCACATGCTTCACAATCTTATACTTAAGAAAAAAACGACGCTATGGAAAATTTTCGAAAAAAGTTGGACAAAAATTTCGAAATTAGATGGCAGTTCCTAAATATAGTGTCACAAGGAACAATTACCATTTTGATACCCTAACTTCTCTTAAAAAATCACCCTTTTAAATGATGATAATGAATTCATTTACTTATAGAAAACTTGTGTGTTTTTCAGTGAACCTTAAAATAAATAGAAATCCCAAAGCTTCAAATACATATTTTTGAATATATGTATGATTTACACTTCAGTTTACTTGTAACATTATAAATCCTCGTATTCGTTCGGTTCATTTGATGAGTGTTATACTTGATGAAAAATTCAAAAAGCATTTGCACTTATGCAATAAAAATATCAAGCACCTCGGTTTTATGTTTAATTTTGAAAATTATTTTCCAAATATAACTTATATGAGGGAGTAGGATAAAATCAACCAGCTCTTAAGTATGTACAACCTATAGCTGTATGAGGACATTAAATTTGCATGACGGTTAGAGAGTTTAAATACTTAACGTCAGTTCTTGAACCTACCATCTTACTAAGCCCAACCATGATATAAAATCACATATGTATAATTTGAAATTGAGCAAAGGACTTCGTCGAAGAAAAAAAGCCCAAAAACAAGGAGTATTTTCCTTGTGCGTTGTCAACGATACGACGAGTACGGCGAACGAGAACGAAAACGACATATTATCCATCATGGCAAAAGGACCTTCCCAATTGAACTGGGTTAACTCCGAGTCAATTTCTATATGCACAAAAGTAAAAGCGTCAAATTTAAGAGGCGCCAAGAGATTTGCAAACAACTCCTATCTAGTTGTAAAATATAGAAAAAAAAAATTTGTTAGTTTATTTAATTGTGTATATATGTATCTACTAAAAGGATGTCTCCTTCAATTAATTGAGTTCTTAGCGGTACAGCATACATAGCGCACTTTTGTTCAAGACGAAATGTTACTATTCACGCAAATGAGATCCTTTGCAGTGCAATATAGTAGAGTTATATAAGGAACAGAGACTCTATCAAGAAGTAGGTACTACTGAATTAATGTTGTGCCATGAGGGTCTATTAAATGAAAAGCACGTGCATCAGCCAGCGTCGTCGTGTAGCGTGTAGGTAGGTATGTGCACAGGCACACAAAGTAGATATACGGAATTAATTTGAAATTTCGAATTCCAACCTCATCTACTCTCCCACAATGATGGCACAAGCAATGAACTCTTAACTACCTGGTTAGTTCACTATATTCGTCGGAGGCAATGATTTCGTTATCATATCATTAAAGTGCCATTTCAGAGAACGTAATAAGATACTTCTTAGTGCCGCAAATACGCTGTGTTTACCTACAGTTGAGCGAGCGAGCGAGCGAGCGAGTGCCACGCCAAGGATTCCGTGAACTATAGCTAGTTGTGACAGCCCACCGCACCGCCCGCTCGCCGCGCCACCTACATACACAAAATCTGCCATAAGATAGCCACCGAATTTCTGAAAATGGCGGAGCAGCGGAGGTGGCGCGGAGGCGCGAATGTGGCATTGGCATTGTTGGTGGATGCTGTGTGCATGATGCATTTATCTGTCTCTCGGGATCCGTTCCATTACCTTTTGGCTTAAATTGATAATTCATCCATGTTGGTGATTGTGCTGTTCTGATGTAGCGCGCAATGAAAGCGTTGAAACATGTGTTGCAATGGCAGCCGGTTGCTTCCGCTGAAATTCGCCATAAGCCCTTGTCGACATATACTCGAGCACTTGTTACACAATACAGATGCCAATTATTGTTCGGCAAAGTAAAACACACACTCACTTTATTTTGGTGTTGTAGTTTTTTTTTTTGGAAAACACACATCAGCGTGACGTGAGAGGGAATTGGGTGGTCTGGGTGGCCATAACCACCGCAAGAGGATGATACCAGATGTGCTGGATAGATGATTGCAGGATTTTTAAGTCGTTGTGGGTAGGTAAACGTACAGAATAGATCCTAGGCCGCCATTAAGAGCGTATGGCAATGGCAATTTCAGAAAAGAGATCATAATTTATTTAAGGATGTGTGAAAATGTTCTTAATTAATTTTAAAATCATTTATTTTCTGTGTATTGAGTTCTTGCTGATGATGGGATTAATAAAGTGAAAAGCTAAAAACCATTCAGCTATATATAGGATAACCTTTCCTCTTGGCTTAACTCTAGAGTGGCTTATAGTTCTTTCTATAAAAAGTAGTTTTTTGACATCTTAGATCGTTGGGGTTGAATTAATTTTTTTGTTTTAGTTTTTGTTAAATAACTCGTTTATATAAAAAAATGTATACATCAACAAAAGTTATTAGTTCAAACCTGTGTTTAAGCAAACTTAGTTTCGCCACACACTACACAAACATGTTTGAGAGATATTAGTTGTGTGACGTTTTTCATCTCAATCAGACCTACCTAAGGCGCAATGAGCGATTCGCAGCGTGTGCAGCTTTAATTATTGCCTTGGCTATTAAAAAAAAGAAGGTGCTTTAAGTACCCGATTAAAATAATTAGGTATTGCTTTTAACACACCGATAAACTTTTATACAATTCTATAAATTCCGTCCAAAACTTTTGTTTGTCTTGTTGATTCATCTTCACTCCAAGAGATGACATCTGTTTGAGCAAAATTCAACACACACCACACAAACATGTTTGTGTCGGCACGGAAAATTCAAAATTTTTTGAACTTCTTCAAACCGTTTTTGCAAACACGCAGCTCGCAACATCGCTACACACAACTCAAACTTCAAACTTCTCAAGACTTCCTGAGCTGTATCTTCACAGAATTTTTTGATTTTTTTTAAGACCAAAAATAACATAGTATAGGAGGTACGCATTTTTTCGGCCTTTTTATAAAATTCGGTCGGATAATAATAAGTCTATCAATGGCCGCCGAACTTTGCTGGCAACGAAAAGTCCAGTTTTCGACCTGCTACTAAAGAAAGCTCCACAAGAAAAAATATAAAGGGGTCGAGTCCAACAATCTTGCTGTTGCTGGCCAATTCATGTCTTCGGTGTCCATATCATCCAATATCATCCATCCATATCATCAGGCAACAAGAAGTTGGTGATCATCAACATCATTTTCGAAGAAGTACGGACTGATGAAGCCTCCAGCCCAAAATCCACACCAAACAGTAGGTTTGTTCATTGAACTTTACCCAGGGTTCACCCAGGTTTTCTTGACCACCCCAAGAGTTGCCAAAAAAACTTGGGTTTTTCTGTTCTCACAAAAACACTTAAGGGCTGTCAGTTATCTCTTTGACATTCAAACCAGAAAAACTCTATGCTGTAAAAGTTTAAACATTCGACAACATCAAATGTTTCCATTTTTACTTCTATTATTGTTGAATTAAATTTATTTATTCGATTTATTTGTACTTAAATAATAAAGAACTACCTGCAACACGTAAATCCAAATCCAGCTCCAGCAACTTGCTTAAGCCTCTTGGACAGTATACAAAGACGAGCCTTCAAAATGATGGGAGACAGGAACATCATCGATACTTTTACGTCACTCGAACACCGGCGTAACGTTTCTTGTCTCTCGCTCTTTTTTCGTTACTTTTACGGTAAGTGCTCAAATGAAATAGCCAGTTGCATTCCTCGCCCCTTAAACGATTCAACCGTAATACTCGCGCTTCCAGGAATGTTCATCAGTTTGCTCTTGAACCCAATTTCGGCCGTACTGTCAAGTACAGGGATTCGTTCTTTAGCCGTACTACGCGAATGTGGAATTCCCTTCCACGCTCTGTCTTTCCCTCTCATTGTGATATATTGAAATTCAAGACTAATGTTCACTGACATCTCCTTTCACATCCCCTCCTACTTACCTAAAGCTCGCACTGTGTTCTGACATATAAAGGGTAATTATTAAAAAATCTTCAAACTCGTGTCACTTTGACAGTTTATTCTTTCCCTCAATTCGCCACAGCAAAAAACTTAGTTCTGCTTCAGGGCGAGTTCAGAGCGACCCCAGGTTTCAAAAAACACTAAATTTCACTGTCAGGGTAAGTTCTGGTTTTTCAAAAACGCCTTAAGGCGACTCCAGGGTGACTTCAGGGCTTAACGAACAAACCTAGTAACTTTATCTGGATATTTTGGCACCTCGTACGTTGGTTGACGTTCGGATGTTGCCTGATTGTTCACTGAGCCGGTGGACTCGAATTTGGCCACCAAACGTTGAATAGTCGACTAGGAAGGACGATAATAAATTTTTATCATTTCCACGTATTGCTCGAAGCTGTAACTTGCCATGATGATTTGTCTGTCTTTAGTGACTGATTAAAAGACTATATTTTGACAGAAAGTAAAAGAAACAATATGGCCGCCACGAGCTGTCAAAATCAACCGTCTTCTGTGGAAAACCCTTTAGAACGCGCGTTAAGGATTTAGTCGGTTTAATTTGTACTCTCTAATTTGTATGTGTTACTCGTTTCGATTTTTTCTTATTCTCATGGTTTAAAAAAAATAAATTTGTTTAAATGTTTTTATTTTAAGTACCTATTATGAATCCTTTAATAAATCTAGAGTTATCTAAATCTTAGTAATTTCAAAACTAATTAAAATTTTATGAAATTTTTTTTTGATTTAACGTAACATCGTTTTCTCTGTGCACGAACAAACACAAACCAGTGACGTATTCAATTAATTTTAATGTCAAATTTTCCCAAAACCTCCGGAAAATAACAACATTATTATTTAGAATTTGTTCAGGAAGTAAAAACATATAACTGTTTATGTTTATATTGTGCCCAATGGATTTTCTTTTTTACTCTTCATCTTCTTCTTTGGATGCATATTCTTCGCTGAAATATTTATAATTCTGAATGATTTATTACCTTTTATAGCTTATCTTAATATTCTTGTTTCCCGTAAATAAATACATAAATATCTTCCTATACCTACATATATACAAATTAGGTAAAAAAAAAATCTTCTACATTATAAAGGATATAAGAGAATTTTATCTTCTTTGGTCTTTAAAATCAAAATATTTATGTGTTCTTTTATTGAATTAATCCAAACAATATAAATGATTTGAGCTTTATAACATTCACCGCACGGATACTCTTTTAAAATAAATTGAGCCTTTCACAAAAGGACCAACAAAATGTCTTTAATTTTAAATAGAACCAATAGATAGCTAGATACCCACGAAAGAAAAACACTCAAAAATTACCAAAGAAAACATTCTAAAACTGTTGGTATCTTCTCTCATTAATTTGCTTGTCATTGTTGAACAGTCGAGAGTCGGTTCTTGCTCGAATATTGTAATGGAGCACCTGTTTTTTTCTGTGTGTTTTCATGCTTTCTTTACCTTAACCTTCTTCTTTTTTTTGCACAATCAAACGTAGACAGAGAAAAACCCGATTCTAAGTTTAACACAAAAAAAAAAAAAAAAAACGTACTTCCATCAATATTTCAGGATTCCTTTACGCTTTGCCACCTGTTTTTATGGGTATCTTAACAGATAATCCGGTTGAGAGGTATTTTGAACCCTTGGAATACCAAAACCTAACAACAAACGTACATCGTATACAGCAGCTACACAAAACAGTACTCTCTCTGACTATACGGATGCGGATATGGCTTTGGTATACCCTTCTTTACTACAAAGCGGTGTGTAATATGTAAACTCAGGATATTTGTACAAATCGGAAAAGGCAAACGTTTTAAAGTAGCACCATTTATCACAAGGAGTATAACATTATGGCTGAGGTAAGGAAACAGAAGCAACAGATCCTGTTCTGATTATATACCTACCCACCTATAGGCACCAACTCTGCGTGCAACCTTGAAATTTTAGAATGTTGTGCATCTTCTTTGTTTGGCGATATCTGAAAATGTGGGCAGGTATACTTGATATTTTGTGTGAAGATAAAAGAAATACGGTCTTTTATTTTTATAAATCCAAAATGAATTTGAAACCAAATTCTAGAATTACAAAGGTAATGCAATTAATAACTTAGCCTGAACTTTGATAACTTTTTGCAGGAAAGTTTGGGAGTGGGAAGTATCGCGCGTGGTTATTGGGACTCACATTTTGACCAAAAAAAATAATCGGAACCTTTTCTGAATATTGTTAAGGTTCAGAGACAATTATCACAAAATTTGTAGTTCCTCAAGAAGCCAAACAGAAAAAAAAATGCAAAGAATCACCATTCAAAGTGAAATGAGAAATTACTTCACATTTTTCAAGTAAAGCTTTTTGACACACTAGAAGTGAGAAAGATTTTGACTTCTTTTTGTGGGAAACATGAAATTGTTAAAATATTTTCAATTTCTATTGGAAAAAAATTCTCTTTTCTTTTTATTGTGATGAAGTTATTTCCCTGCACCCTGTTTTTCAGCCCCAAGGAATTTTTAAACAGATACATATGTATGTATTTTAACACTTTAAAAAATTCATGTCAAAATAAAAAAAAATTTAATGTTGGGAAACCAAAATTTTCTATATAAAAATATTCATTAAAAGAAAGGGTTTTTTTTTTTGTATAGAACATTAAGTTGGCAGCACATTTCCAACTCATTTCGGTTTGGCATTTCATCAACAGGCTGAACCTGCACTTCCAAATTGTGCAAAATACGAATCGCCCACTAGTGCCTTCTTACGGTTAACATAATCGTCCATCGGAGCAATTAACTTCAACTATAGTACCGTATAGGAAGAGCCGAATCAGTCTATCCGCCATCGGGCACAGGAATTGGATATGTGTCCATCCACTTTATGGAAGATTTTGTGGAAGGATCTTGGTTTGCGTGCTTACTAAATCCAATTCAGAAAATCGGTGTATGGACCCAAAACAAGATTGCCGTTGATCCCGATTTTCATAAGAGAATTTCGTTTAGCGATGAAGCTCAGTTTTGGTTGAATGGCTACGCAATAAACAAAACTGCTGAAGTGAAGATAATCCTCAATTGTTTGTTGAGACACCGTTACATCCAGAAATACTGACTGGATGGTGTGCTTTATGGGCTGACGATGCTGGCCAGAACAGTCAATGGTGGCCGCTATGAAGCCATGTTTACTGAATTTTTCGTTCCTCAATTGAACAATCAATAGATGTGTAGGAGTTGTAGTTTCAACAAGACGGCGGAACGTGTCACACAGTTCGTACCACAATTGATTAAGTGAAGCAAACCTGTGGTAACCGCATAAATTCACGTTTTGCACCCGTGCATTCGCCTCCAAGATCGTACGATTTAACGCCGCTGGACTATTTTCTCAAAATGATGGAGGACTTGGGGGACAACATTGTTGTCAACAAATGTTGCAAAAAGTGATCGACAATTGGAACTCCAGATTAAATAACATCCATCATATTTCAGTTATAAAGCCAACAGATTATCTTTCGAATAGAGTCAATTTTAAAAATTCATCTTTGTTTTATTCATTTTTAAAGTTTAATACCTCTGAAAAAAACATTCTGGAAGAACGCTGCTGCCTCTAACGCTTCGAAATCATTTTCAAATTTATTTAAAGTCTCCCAAGCCATCGCCAAACATTCCTTGATGATGAAACAACAATCTTCATTGACAACAGTCTATATCAATGGTTTTCTTATAATATTCAAACTGTCTTTAAAACGTCCTTTTAAGAATAAATTATGTTTTGAAGACGGAAATATTATTCAAAAAAATGAAGAGATATCAACAACATGCAAGCAATCAGGAGTATGAGGACAGTCCTCAAATTAGTAGATCATATCATCATCAAGCTTCTTCAAATGCATTCTGCTATTTAATTTGTCGAAAAAATATATTTTATAATTTTGCATTTGACTGATTTTACATTTTCGTCATCTGTTCATTTTGTTACTTTCTTGGTCCCGTTATCCACGCATAAAACAAGTTTTCATTTCTTCTTCATTTCTTGGCTTAAAGATGTTTTCTTCTTTCAGTTTCGAAAAATATATTTCTTCTGTCAGTTTGGAAAATTGTAAAAATATTGTATCTAAGTTTCTCATCCGGTTTGTGTCTAAATAAAATATATTCAAAGTAATACAATTTTTTGTTTCTTTGTTTCAATTCACAGTTTTTTTTTCGACACCGGACGAAACACACGAAAATTAGACGCCAGCTCAGTTGGGGGTCAGATAGGCAGTTAGATTAGTCTCATGGGTATTGATCGGTTTAAATTATAATATAATGGCATTTGTAATTTGTGTGTGTCAAAATTGTTGGTATTTAAATATCCGTATTAGTATACGTCAGAAGTTTGGTTGTAAATTTGTGAAATATTTGTAAAATTAATGAGATAAAATAACTGCGATCCCCTTTTCCCCTCGCTTTCAACATATCATAAACATATTCAGTTCAAATCACTGATTGTTTTTTTTTTATTTTTTTTTTTGTACTGAGAAATTGAGGGTTCGACAAAATTATGGGGTAAAGTGCTGGGAAAGTGGTAGATGGACTGAAATTCAATTTGAAATGCACTTTTGACAAATTTGACAAAAATAAGGTAAAATGATGTTGTGAAAAATAAGACGTAATTGCACGGTTGTCCATTGCACTTTTTAACATTCTAATTTTCTAATTTTTTTATTTATGTTTTTCCTAAGTTTAGCAATTAAAAGATTTAGGTAGCTTTTCCAAAATAAAAGCCATTTCAGAGTCAAATTTAATGGAACTTATGACAAACTCCATGAAAAGGAAATTGTAGACGTATTTTTAAAAACAATTTGAATATAATTTTTCAATGCAATGGATTTTGATTTGATTTTTCATTTTATCTTATGACTTTCGTACATAATGTTGATTGGCCATTCTTTCTATATATGTACATATGTACATATGTAGGTTCTTCCAAACCGACCCGATTGTCTTAAATGCTGAAAGTAGAACAAATTCTTAAAACTTTGTAGATAAACCTACATACATAAATATTTAACCAACTTGATGTATTGCTTGTCTTCATCCTCCCGATGTTTTCAATATCTTCAAACTATTTCTTGAATCATTTTTTGCTACTCGTATGTACATACATACATATGTATATGTTTCTCCAAAAATACTAATTTTTTAATATTTTGAAAAAAGAGTTTAGATAAATTTTGACATATTTGAAATAGTTTTTTAAAGTCGAGTGTAGTGTAGGTATTTTATGGGAAATCTTTAGCAGATAAAATTGAAACGTCTCCATATGAATTGCTTCGATCCACATTAGATGTATCGAATGGAGTTTTGTCGAATACAAGCCTACAAGGTTAAGAGCCTCTTCTGCCAAAAGTGAAGTTTATCAGATCAATCAAATTCAAATGTTGGATTTTGCTATTTATGAGCAAATTAGGGAAGAGTTCAAAAGAAATATTGGGAAAAATCTTTCTTGGAACAGCATTCACAGAGACGTCGTATAACGCGTACAGAAGAAGTCATTGCTGCTGTAGAACGTAGCGAAAATAGAAATTGGAAAATATAGAAATTGGAAGATCTCGGAACGGCTACATCAATAAACAAAACTGCCGTATTTGGAGTGAAGATAATCTTCAAGTGTATGTTGGGACACCGTTACATCCAGAAAAACTGACTACTTGGTGTGCTTTATGGACTGGTGGATTGACGATGCTGGCCATGACATTTCATTCAATGGTGGCCACTATGGAGCCATGATTACTGACAACAAGACGGCGCAACATGTCACACAGCTCGTGCCACAATTGATTTATTCAAGGAAACTTGTGACAACCGCATATACATAGTTTCACACTTCGTACCCGTGAATTGACCTCCATGACCTCGTGCGATTTAAAGCCTGTTGACTATTTTCTGTGGGGACGTTTAAAGTCGCAAGTCAAGTTGAAGGACAACATTTGCCACGTTATTGCCGATATACGTTAACAAATGTTGGGAAAAGTGATCGAAAACTAGACGTCCAGATTAAATTAGTTCCAAGCCATATCGGCCAAATGGCAGAAATTATATTTAAATTTTATCTTTCCAAGTCAATTTTGAATTCATCTTTGTTTTATTCCATTTCACTAACTAAATGATTTAGTAAAATTGTAAAAAAAAAAATATTAGGGAACGACCAAGTGGAAATCTTTCGAACTAAAAAAATAAATTTTGGTCAAATAATTATAAAAAAAATGTTTTCCAAAATAAAATAGTCAAGGAAGTTGGAAATTGATAAAAAATTTTATGTCGGAACAAGTGGAAATTAAACCGCCTACCCCCTCAAGTCTTCAAGCCATCAGGCCACCAGTCCATAATCCTATATCACTGTTGATAGTAATCAATGGAAATAAAGAGTTGTATCTATATAGCACAATTGCCAATTTTTGTTGGTGGAAAAAAAACCAAAATAGTACCTACAGACATTTATGAATGTTCAATAGCTCCATGGAAGTAATAGTGATTTATTATTTCAAATTGAAACATTAATTTGTCTATGAGTAGCACAAACAAAGTTATATCCTGAATTCAATACAGGATGTCATTAATATTCCTTACTCACATTTGTATGTGTTCACGATGCACACACTTACACATTTATCCAGTGTGTGACAAGTTTCCAGTGTCAATTATTTTCCACCGAAAATTTGTTTTGCTTTATAAATCATTCCATTTTACTGCTTTGACTGCAAAGACAGACAGGCGTCTGTCGTTTCCTTCGTTTTACAGTTTTTCATTCTCTTCTGTTTGGTTTGTTTCAACTATACGTATGTAGACCAAAAACTGAATACAGTAACAATTTTCTGAATTATACAGAATTTACTGTTATAAATTATTATAACTGTCAAATTCAATTGATATCTCCATTGGGCATCACACAGCTGTATGCCAAAATGAAGGAGTGAGATATAGAAACCAGCAGACACATAACATAAAATTGAAGTAGTTTTGTGTTTGATGGGACAACAATATTACAAATGTCTAAAATACATTAACTTCCATACAATCTACATTCTACAGTCCCAAACAGCAGCCTTAACGCGATACCTCTTCCATCAGATCCTCTTTTTCATCCTTGGGTATATGTAGGTTGTATAAAGATCTTATATAGTATAGCATGTGTGTCTCATTTAAATCAATCGAAAAGGATAATATCGCCCAGGATATTGACAAATCAACTAGACACTATGGAATATCCTTGTATCCTTGGGAATAACAAAGATATGTCTTATATATGTGTTGTTGTTAGGCAAATAGAGCAAAGAAAGAGAACGAGAACGATTATTATTTGCAACTTGGGTTCCAAACGTTATTCGATTGAAACAAATGAGTGGGTGTTTGGTCAACAAATAGAATAAATCACTGTTTTCTGTCTTGGAGACACACCACACACATCATGGGAATTGTATGGAAGCACACAAACCGAAGAAGAAGAAGACTTCGACGATGGAGCTAAAGAAACTTTCACATCCACAGATGAAAAACCTAAACTCTATGTGGCAATGTTATTCAAATGTGATTTTGTTTTTATTTCAACAAACCCAAAAAAAAAAGAAGAAAACCCTTGGGGATTTCCAGGCATCCGAGTTGAAAACATTTCTTATAATATAGAGATTTTTGAAACTGTTGTGAAACATTTAAATACCTGAGAGAGAATTTTGATTATTCTGTCTGCGGTATATTGATGTTGACACTTTACTTAATTTCGTCCAAAGCACAATAGAGCAATTTGTGCACAAGGCAGCACAAGGACTATATACGTTCTAAAAATAACTTTCTTTTGAAAAGATATTTTGAATTACATAAATTTATTTTTTGAAATTCATTTTTGCTTCCTATAATATTTATTAAATTGATTGGAAGGTATAGGTAAAGATTTAATTGAAAATGAACAATAACTTTTTTGTAAATTTTTTTTTAAATAATTATTATTTTGTTTGAACAATTTTGGTTGGGTTTCCCACACACAAAAAAAAATTGGAAAATGCAGACAAAACTTGTGCTTGACACTTAATTTTGTAAATTTAAGTAAATTTAAGCCATTTCTTACAAAGTACTCTAAGTTTATTAAGCAAGAATGAGGACGTATGTACTTACTTGCTTCTTTATTAATGTACTTTAAAAAAAAAAATATTTTAAAAATTTTGATATGATATGTTTTTAAGATTGTATATGACGTCTTTCATATTTTTCAAATTTTGATGACATTCCGACAAAACAATGAAAAATAAATTAAAACTGGAAGTCAAAAATCCGCATCTCTTTGGCAGGCACCATTAATAAGGGTTTTTTGAAAAAAAATATTCCATAATATGTATATTTATACAGTTTTTGATTAGTTCATAATGTGTATTTTCAAAAAACAATAATTAAACATTTTTATTTTATAAATCTATTATTTTTTGATGATATTAAATGTTTAACCAATGAAAAACTGTGAAAAAATGCAAAAATGTTTTTCAATTTTTTTAAACAGGTAAACATATACAATGGTAATGATTTGTTCCTGAATTAATTATTGGAAGTTGTCAATTATTTTAACATTTTTAAGATTTTTTTTTAAACTATATTTCTGTGGAACTTTGTACTACGATTAGGATAATGACTAATATTGTTGGATCTAAAAACTATTTACGACAAAAAAAAATGAATTGTTTGTACTATTTTTTTTTAAACCACGAAAAGTTTTTTTTAATAATGTTTTAAACGAATCTTTGGACATTAAACTTTTTTTTTGTAACTGATTTATACATTTTTTGAGAAATTGGTGGTCAAGAAACAAGACATCTTTTTCATTAAACTTGAATATTTTTTTTTCAAAACATTGTAGGTTGATAAAAAAATCTGAAATTAAAGGTAAATAAGTATAAAATTTGATTAACATACACAAAATTTAAAAAAAAAAAACAGATGTTCAATTTTTTTCGTGAAGAATAAAAGAAAAAATAAATGAGAGCAAAAGACATAAATCTCAAGACTGCATTCTGTTTCATCTCAATACTATTATTTTTTTACAAACACAGTTCTTCAAAAAACACTAGGGTCAGCCAAATTCGAAATATATTTTTTTTTTAAACTTTTTTGTTTGATATTCTTAAGCCTGGAGCACTATTACATTCAGAAAAAAGAGATCATCCTATTGTGTATGAGTGAAGAGGTAGTTCTATTTTTCCTTAAAAAACGACACGAAAGTGGCAGGTACACTTAGGCGAATACGCAATTTATATTTATTTTTTTTTACAAATTTTCATCCAATTTTGTAAGTAATCCCAAGCTGTTATTTTGGTCATAAGCTTTTAGTTTAAAAAAATAGGTGATTGTGTTTAATGTAATCTTTTACAAAAAAAAAATGCAAAAAAATACTTAAAAAACCCGTTTTGTAAAAGAAACTGATTTTAATTTAAAAAGTTACATACTTACATTTTCTGTCAAAAAGTGGATTTTCGAAATTAAAAAATTTTATATGAAATCATTAAATATTGGTTAGGATTATTAATACAATTTGTGAATAATAATTTGAATTTATACACACTAAAAGATGTGTCAAAAAAACTATTTTGTTTTATTTTGACTTGTTAATTTTATCAGGTACCAAATTGTTTAGATAGTTTTTTAACAAAAATATGAAATTTATTAAAAAAAATATTGCAAAATAATGATACAGCTTAAGTTACTTTGTTTGCTAAATATCCACTTCGGCCATTTTTCAAAAAAATTAATATTTGTTCCAATTTTTTTTTTTTAGAACAAGTTTTTCTATCGATGGACAGCTTAGTCATTCTGATCGGACAGGTATACACTGTCTTATTTATAAAATCTCTATTTCACTCCGGAACACTTTTAAACACCAAAGACAAATGTCCCAAATTCAGGAAAATACGAGTAGCTCCCAAAAAATCAAGAACAAATCGTATTTCCATTTTTTTTCATATTAATATTGTTTTCAATTCTTTGCACAAAATTGTTGTAGTACTAGACACACCCTGTGTAGAAATCTGTCAAATTAGAAGATGTCATCGGCAGCTGTCAAAAAACCTCGTGGAAAATTGAAATTCAGAATTAAACTGCAACCTAAGGATAAAATAAAGAACTTTAAAATTAATCGAATTGGTTTCTCTTTATTTGTGACAACAATTGTAATTATTCAAGAAAAAAATCCAAAAAAGAAAATAATCCAATAAAAAAAATTATATTTCATCAGATTCGAAATTTTTTAACAGCCCGTATTTTTAATAACAGTTCTAGAATATTCAATATTCGTACAAATGGCAATGTATTGACTATATGAATTCTTTTTTTTACAAATTTCATTCTGTTTTTTAGGCCATTTTTGTGAATACGTTTCGAAAAATATCCCGTTATTTAACCATCGACCGGGTCCGGTCCTGGACTTTAGTGATGCAGTCAGTTCAGTCGCAGTTAATTAACTTAACAATTAACTGCAAGTTAATACTTTGGGTGGGTATTTTAACTGCAAAAAAAAGCAGTCAGCACAGTCAGCAGTCAGTACTAAAATTTTAACTGTGCAGGTAATAAAAGCAGTTAATTGACTAAATTAACTGCAAGTTAATTAACTGCAGTTAAAAGACTTATTGACTAAAACCAAAACCTGGCCAGTTCTGAAACTTTCATCTGACTAAAAAGACTAAGACCAGTTGAAAAGTACTGCAGTTAATTAACTTTTAGTCAATTAACTGCTTTTATTAACTGCACAGTTAAAATTTTAGTACTGACTGCGACTGCCCGGATTGCAGTTAAAGTCTTTTTAGTCAATTGACTGCAGGACCCAAAAGACTGCAGTCTTTATAACTCTGCCGTCTACCATAGAATGTACCACAAAGGACTTTCCGAGCCGGTTCTAATTCGCTCATGCGAGCTAGGTGCCCTGCACAGTGCCCACCGAAGTCTACCGAGCTTAATTTTTGTCACTATGTCTGCTTCAAGGTATATTGCGTACAATTCATGATTGTACCGTCTCCGGAATCGTCCGTTACTTAAATATTACTGATTTTTAAAGTATTTAATATGCAAAAGTTGAATTTTCCTTTATATAAATTTATGTTGACATCCATTTGTGAAAATATTTGATGAAAGTCCTATTGACTATTCTCAAAAGAAAAAAAAAATCATGTCAAAGTTTTTGGTCAAATTTTGAATTGCTTTAAAGAAAGCCCTTGATGATAACCTCTCTTATTCCCCGCAACCCAACTTTACTCTAGATATGTTGATTTTATCAATTTGAACACGCACTTTTGGCAGTTGTATGTTTTTTTTTTGTTGGCAAATAATGTTTATACATAAAAAAAATACCCCCTGTGGCATAAAAATTCAAACTCCATTTAAAATTCTATCAACAAATTTACGAGTCACGCAATCATATACATCCCCAAAGGCAAATTAAAAATTTCCCACTTAATTTATGAAACAAAGTTGTCATCAGAGAGAAAGAGAGAAACAGGGAGTAGCAGCATGAGTGCAAAAAAAAAAAAAAAAAAATAGAAATAAGCAACCACCTAATACGCACGGTTCCCTTAATCCCATTTATTTTTTTTCCTTTACGCACGACGCGACGTCAAAAATATATACGACAAAGGAGATTGCCAAGTGCTTCTCAAATAAAAAATAAAAAAAAAAAGAACGGAAAAACGAAAAAAACACATATATGTAGGTACCAACAAAAAATACACAAGTATAAATATCCCAAAGCCTAATTTGAATAAGCCTCAGAAGCTACCTTTCCTTGACTTCCGTCTTTTATTAATTTGCGATACACAATTTCCCGCAAAGGATATAAGAAAAGTGAAATCCTTTTGAAAATCACATATTAATGTGTATTTTTGTCAGTCCTCATTCCAATTCAAAGCTCTAAGGCACTAGCGTTCCACATCGCACTTTCCATACTCTGAGAAGGTTTTCCATTTTTTTTTTACATAGAAACGGCACGGTGCGGCGCGGCGCTAATACCACACTAACGTTGCCAATGATACCTTCTGGCATACGGAATAACATTTATCCAATTTAAGCCAGCGAGATAGAAAAGAATCCAATGAAATCTCTAGGTAAACATTATTACGGATGTTGTATATAGTGATTGCGGTTAGAGTGGGTGTAGGCGAGTTTTTTTGTTGCGTCGCATCCAACTGAATAGTATCGTGAAAAAAAAAAACAAACAAGGAAAATGGTTACCCAGGTTTTGTGGGACACCTTAGGCTTCATTTTTGAAGTTTTACCTAAAAATCATATATCGGGGCTTGAGATGTCCTTGCGTAAGTTTTTCACTGTATTCTATGACTATGTGTAAAAATGCATGTAAAACAAATTTCAACACGTTTCAGCATTTGTTTGAATACTTTTCTTTTAACGTTTAAGCTCATCCGGCAACGTGGACATTGTTTTTTTTGCCGAAAGAATATTGAAACTATGGAAACTAAAAACCAGCTTTGTGCGAAAGACATACAAAAAAATACAAGTAGAAGAACAACTCACAAAGTAAACATAGACGAAGAATAAAAATGATGCTTACCAAGGGAATTTCACAATTTTTCAGGAATAGGAAAGTTGTTTTTTTTTTTCATTTTCTTTTTGTAGAATAAGTAGTGCACGTCTTTTCATAAGAAATGTAGGTAAATACTCCAAGTTGGCACAAAGCTTTGGTTTTTTAGAATGCATAGTTTTGTTTGAAAAAAAAAAAAAAATTGAAAAGTTTTCAAAGTTCTTTAAATAAAAAATTAAAATGATTAAAATTTTTAAGGTTATGTAAGAAAAAAAACAAATATGCCAAAGTCCCAAGATTTTTTCTGGGCCAACGTCATGTTTCTGGAGGCAGCATTTTTTTCTGGGAATGTGTTAGTGAGGATAAAAATGTATGAAGAATCCTAAATATGGAAAGACTAGTTCTCCAAGCTCTATAACGGCGATGGTGAACCCGATTCTGCTGCTAGATTTGAATTAGGCGATGTAGACCAACAGCAACAAGTCGAACAGCAGGAACTGATGGCTTCACTGCCGACTATGGTCGGATGAGAGCATTCCCTATGAAGGGAACCTCAGTATTGTTTCCCCGGTTCTCAAGAAAGGAGAACATCTGATCTGCACGTAACTACAGAGGCATCAGTCTTCTTAACATTGTCTTTAAGATCCTCGATCTCTGCGTTAAGTTGAAGAATTCCCGGCAGAGCTGGGAATAATACCAGGAACTCAAATCGACACCAACCAACTGTTTATCGATTTTAAGCTATGACTAGTTTTGACATCCCTGCCAAACTTGTCTGCATGGTCAGAATCAGAATGACCATGGTGAACGCATGCTGGTCCATCAGGCTCTGGTAGATCTCACCGATACGTTTCATGGAAAAAATGTTTTAGACAAGTTGATGCACTATCATGCGATTTCTTCAACTTTATTCTATATAGAAAATACCTATACGTCAACACAATAAGCACAATATTTCAAAGATTCGTCCGATTCCTCGGATACGTCGAAGATATTGACATAATTGGAACAAAGTTTAATGACAGTGGCGTGTTTGTGAACCTTGGGATGGAAGCGAAGAAGATGGGCTTAGTGGTCAATGAGGACAAAGGACACTCAACACTGATGAAATATACATTTATGTCGCAGAGGCATGAACCATGTCAAATTTCTTCAAATGCTTTGGAAGAAAAATTTTTCGTGTGATTTTTGGTCCCGTCTTATTCATAGATGGAGAGTCAGAGTAGAAGATATAAACTGTACAGTGACAATTGACCTGGCCAAATGATTCAAGGTCCAGTGAATTAGATGGCTGGGTCAGGTAGAGCTAATGGGCCCCATTTGTCCGGCCAGGAAAGTTTTCGAATCCAATTGCAAGGAACGGCGCAGTAGAAAAAACCGAACTTGAGGTACGAAACTGGAGATAGCTGACTAGGAACCGAGCTGGCTGGAGGAGTCTGTTGACTGAGGCCCTGGTCCGTCCCGGACTGTTGCGCTACATTAAGTTAGTAAGTTCTAACCCTGAATCATTGGAGACTGGGAAAATAAGAAGTAAGTAAGAAAATACTGCTACCTATGTATATATACCTACGTAAAATTATTTTTTTAAGGCGAAAAAGTAACGTACGAAATGTCAATCTTAAGTTGCGTTTTGTCAAATGCAAAATAACACGACTTAGGTCCATGAGCTTGCTCCTATGGCAAAGTACTTTACCACAATCAAAAAATTACAATTACATGCTTTGGCAAGCCGAATTATCTCATTCGGATCTCAGTGAATCCATTGTGCTCCGGGGAGTTGAATTGGGAAGGAAGAACGATAATTGAGGAGAGGATTTGGTGGAAGTTTAAGAAAGCATATGATGTGCCTTTATGAACCATCCTGAATTCTGGATGAATTTCATGATGTTTTTAAGTGACAAAAGAGAGACGTTATCCAGTTCGCCAAAGAGGTATTCTCCAAGAGCTGCGTTCTAATTCTACATAGTTAGACTCCTCTTGTGACAATGTGATTTTTGTTCAATAAAATTAACTCGAATTTATTTAATATTATATTATAGACTAACGATCCCGACAGACTTCGTCCTGTCAAAAAGATTTGTAATGTGGCAGTTTTTTGTTCCTACCTATTTTATAGTCGGGGCAAAAAATTCTCCTGAACAGTACCGCGACCCTGGTGATAGGGCTTTGTGAATAAAAAAAAATAATTAAATAAAACAGATATGTATGTATAAGCATTTAAGAGTAAGTAATCGCTTCATTGTTAATCTTGTGAATTATAATTAT
Source organism: Syrphus vitripennis (assembly GCA_958431115.1). Classification (NCBI taxonomy): domain Eukaryota; kingdom Metazoa; phylum Arthropoda; class Insecta; order Diptera; family Syrphidae; genus Syrphus; species Syrphus vitripennis. Next base: position 77,000,166 of record OY288110.1, read on the forward strand.
TAACAAATCTCAGTTTTATTTTCATCATAGTGCTTTATGATATACGTTTTTTTTTTTGTTTGATTACCTGGGGCATAGACAAACAAATCTGATGGTTTTCCAACACGGGAACAGGCAACATACAATGAGAAACATGGGTTTTCCAGATTAGTACCACAAACAGTTAATGATTGCCCCTGGGACTTGTTTATGGTCATAGCAAAAGCTAGCCGCACTGGTAACTGTAGTCGTTTAAACTCAAATGGCACATCAGTCGGAATCATTGGGATGGATGCGCGGTATGAGAACATCTTCTCCTTTTTACTTTCCTTTCAGTATAGTTGCTTCTATCACGTTGTTTAGTAATTTTTTTTTGTCGCTAACCGTGTGTCGTTTTAAAGACGTGGTTGGTTGATACTTCGCAACATTATAACTACCGATCCATCCTTTATTGAAGATTGTGAGGTGGCAATCCTGGAAAATTCATCATCATCATCGGCTCGACAACAGGGGTCCGGTCCTGGCCTCCTTCAACAAGTCTCTCGACCTATCCTGGTCTTGAGCCGACGCCATCCAGTTGCGCACCCTAAGGCTTCGGGCGTCCTGGTCTACGCCATCTCTCCAGCGCAAGCATGGTCTACCACGCTGCCGTCTACCATAGAATGGCAAATTCAGCGAGTTTAAAAATTCCGATGGATAGTTGATACATCATCTTGGTTATCAAGATCAACTGACTTATTTGTGTATCCTTCGCCAGTAATTTCAAATTTAATTCATTTACATCTATGTTTTTTGCAGCTTATATAGCTCGTTCGCTCAACCAATTATAGTTTCTGGAATTTTGGGAAACATCTGGAAAAACCTCCTGAATAAGTTCATCTTTTGATCGAGTTAACTGACAAAAACTTTGAGGAAAGGTAATGCAGCCAGTCAAGATGTCTATAGGAAATATGCCATTACCAATGTCAATGAGTTGTTTAGAGAATATGTTTCCAGATTGGTCACTTTGCAACTCGACACGCATATTCTTGCTTAAATGAAGTACTTTGACATGTTTCCACAAATTGGAGGACAGGAGGACTTTAGACTTGCATTTAGTTCATCAGGTGGCGTTGATCATGGAATCACTGGCAATGTTCGTCGAAAATCTCCTGCTAATAAAATCATTGCACCACCAAATCGGTTATGATTGCTCCTTAGATCTTTTGAGGCTCTGTCTAAAGCCTCCAAAAATTTTTTATATGCCATCGTGCATTCATCCCAAATAATCAATTTACATTGCTGCAAAAGGCAAAACCTTTGCCATTGCAGAGTTCTTCGAAATGTTGCCGGTTGGAGTTTCATAGCTCAAATTGACTCTACGTTTAAGTTAGAAAACTTTGTATATGAAAAAGGAAAGAGCTGTTTTTAGAGTTTTCCGGCAATTATTCGAAATTTTTCTCACCGTAAATACCATTCTTGAACTTCAACGAACATAAAAAAAAAGAATTGGCCAAATTGGTCCATGCGTTGTTGAGTTATGCACTTACCAACACATTTTGCGATTAATTTTTATATTATAGAAAAGAAGATAAATTTATATAAACTTTATTAAATCAATTAAACAATATAAAATATACGTAGCTAATATAATTAAAAGAAAAAAGAGGCTGGGTGAGACCCACACTGATAACTTCCCATTTGTGATCTTGAAAACTTTATATTTAGTTTTTTTTCAAATAACCAAATTTTCTGCGAAACAAACTTTAGCTGTTAAATTCAAACAATCATTATTTTAAGATTGAAAAGCATTTTAATTATTTAAAGAGATTTACGAAATGCACATAAATTATAGAGATTAAATACCTAATGGCAAAGTCCTTATCGTTGTTCGTTCTCAGGATATTCGAGCTAAAATACAATAATTGTAACTACTTTTCTTTAGAATTTTTAACAGTTTTTGATTTTTTGTTAAAAAACTGCCCATTCAATATTTGTCAACATTTTTTTAATTGCCAACAATTATGTTATGTAGAAGATAAAACAAACAAGAAATCAATATCGTTACACGTTTTTGAGAAATTTGAGTCGAAAGACAATTTATACCAATTTTTGGTAGAATTTTTTGTAGTTTTTCATTTTTTGTAAAAAAACTGTCCATTGAATTTTTTGAAATTTTCACCAGTAGTCAAAAACAACATTTTTCGTAGAATAAAATTATTTTAATGTTAATATCGTTTTTCCATCTAAGGATATTCGAGTTATAAAATTTTTTTTTTAGTTTTTTTGATTTTAAAAAATAACGGTATATTGATTTTTTTCCAAATTCATATCAAATTTGTATGACGTCATAATGTGTGGAATAAAATTTATTTCAAGTCAATAGCATTATTTGTTCGTGAGATATTTGAGCCCAACCAAAATTTTTATTTTTTTTAAACTGCTATAGTAAAAAAACGACTGATTGAATATTAATAAACGCCCTTTCAGCTTCTTTCGAAGTTTATATCTCTAAAACAAAATGTATTTCAAGTCAATATCTCTACTCGTTCTTGAGATATCGACGACGAAAAATGGTACCAGAACGTACGGACGTACGGATGTACGAACGTACGAACGTACGAACGTACGAACACGCACACACAGACATCTCTCTAAAAATGATTGATATAGGCTCTAGGGACCTTGAAACGTCGAGAAATGTCAAAAATTTCAATTTCACAAATCGGACCGATTACAATAACTCCCTATGGGAAGTTAATAATAATCGTTACTTTTTAAAAGTGCCTGATGGTTCTATGCAAAAGTCCATCAGAACCGAATAGTTCACAGCACTAAAAGGCATATTGACAAAAAATCAATCGATATCTTTATCTTAAACAGATAATTAGTCTACAGTTTCCTGTGGCTCAGTATAGCTCATCAATTTGAAAATTTCTCAGCTAATTGAACATCTGCTGTTAAAGTAAGAAATTTTATCATAAATTAAAATAATTTCAACCTATGTATATACATATATTTGCTTAACCACTTCTGTCAGTCAGATAGACAGATAAGGCAAAGTGTATGTATGTAGATTGTGTATCAAATATTAAATATGTTAAATAGTTTATTCGCAATAGTTACCAATATATGTTTGAATAATACCAACTTCATTAAGTCAATTAATAATTGTAAATTTTTCTGTCTACGGTCTACATTTTTTGCAAAATACTTTTTTTATAATATTGTCTGCGGTTGTTTTAATCTTCAAGAATCTATGGATAGATAGGTAAGTCTTGGAGAACTGAAGATGTATGTACATATTTTATAGAATTTAGTGAGCCTCTTAAACTGGTTAAACTACTTCTAACATTTGTATACTCCATTAAACGAAAATTGATTCTCACATGTGATACAAATTGATCTTAGTAAATACGAATGTTCTTATATTCCTTAGGGTGTTCTTACTATTATGTTTTATTTCGGTTTAAAGTGTTTAAAATAAATTTAAAAAAGGTTTCAATTTCAGTTCAATACTTACAAGATTGCTTAAAACTTTAGAAAAAAGGTTAAAGTTGATTAAAATTCTAAAATTAAGAGCATTTTTTTACTATTCCATACTAGAAGAATTCACAGAAACTTAGAAACTTGAAAAAAATTAAAAAACTTTTGGTTTTAAAATTGATAATTTTTTTTTGTCAAAAATCAGTAAAAATTAAAAACAAAATATTATTCAAAATCCAAAGAAATTGTTCTAAAAATACAATTTTTTTCATTTCATTTTTTTCCAAAAATCTAGTGTTTATGTTTTTTGAAAAATTATTAAAAAAAAAAACAAATTGTAAAAAAAAATGATTTGAGAAAAAAAATTTTCACAAAAAAATTGTTGCGAATAACAATTTTGTCAAACAAAAAATTGTGGGAAAAAATCTTCAAAAATCATTCTGCTTGAAAACATTTGTATTTTTTTTTAATTCATTTAAAAGATCAAAAATTAAATCTCTTACAGGCTTTTTTGGAAAAAAACTTAATAAAATTTTAACATTTGTTGATTTACTTTTGATAAGAAAAATTCGAAAACGTGGAAAGTACTGTTACATACGAAAGAATCATTTTTGATTATCAATATTCTCAAAAAAGGTTCACCTGATTTGCTCAAATTTTTAATGTGAACTATAAGATATAAAAAATATCTTATACAAAAATTTTCAAAAACAAAAAAATATTTTACTTCGAAATTTTATTACTAAAATTATTTCAAAAAAAAATCCTTAAATGTATGAAAGCAAAAATTTTTTGAAACATTATTTATCAAACTTTTAAACTTTTCAAATTTAAAAAAAAAATTAAATTTTGTAGCAAAATTATTTTTTTTCAAAGTTTTACATAGTTGAGTATTTACCATTTTTGTTTCCAATTTCATTATTCATATCAATTTTAAGTCGAACTTACTGCATATCAAAATTTGTAAGAAAATGATTTTTTCAAAAAATATTAGAAACCATAATGTTCTTGAATTTAATATTTCAAAAATAGGTTATGTCCTTCTACAGTTTTACTGAAAATTCAAACTAAAGCATTTGATAAAGTTTGGCATCCTACTCTTTTATCGAAAATGCGTGGTTTTGGTATCGATAAAACCCTTCTTCGTTGGATTAGTAACTTTCTTTTGAATCGCTCTTTACAAGAGTATTAGACGGATTCAAGTCTGAAACCCACAACATAAATGCTGGTGTGCCACAGGGTTCTGTTTTGTCTCCGACCCTCTTTCTCATTTTCATTAATGATCTCCTGTCTGCAACTACTTATCCATTAAATTGTTTCGCTGACGATAGCAAACTTAGCTGTTCATATTTGTTTCCAGATTCACATACCTGCTCTTCGGAAGTGGAACTGAAACGGTGAAATATGATAAGTACATTAAATTCTTAGACAACATTGTACAATTTGGATTTTTTAATGTTGTAGAATTTAATGCTTCGAAAATTCAATGCTTCCTTCTGTCGTTAAAGCGAGTCGTACCCCTGCCATTATCTATGAGTGGCACTTGCACCGAAGAAACTAATCATCCATCACAAACCATCTTTTGTGGAATGATCACATACTTAGCGTCGCCAAAAATGCCGCAAGATGTTTAGGTTTCCTGTGGAGATGCAAGAAATTTTTTCCCCTTCTGATCTGGCTATTATCTATAAAAGTTATATACGTCCAAAGCTTGAGTATAACTCTCATCTCTGGGCTGGTGCTCCGCCAGCAACCTACTTAAGCCTCTTGGACAGTATATAAAGACGAGCCTTCAAAATGATCGGAGACAGGAACAACATCGATACCTTTACCTCACTCGAACACCGGCGTAACCTGTCTCTCACTCTTTTATCGTTACTTCTACGGTAAGTGCTCTAACAAAACAGCCAGTTGCATTCCTCTCCTTAAACGATTCAACCGTATTACCCGCCCTTCCAGGAATGCTCATCAGTTTACTCTTGAACCCAATTTCGGTCGTACTGTCAAGTACAGGGATTCGTTCTTTGACCGTACTACGCGAATGTGGAATACCCTTTCACGCTCTGTCTTTCAAGACCAGACCTGTAAAGTACTTAAGTATTTCAGGACTGCAGTACCAGTACCAGTTCCAGTACCGGTACTGGTACTGGTACTGGTACTTGAAATTTTACAGTTCTGTTCAAGACTAATGTTCACTGACTTCTCCTTTCAAATCCCCTCCTACTTACCTAAAGCTCGCACTGTGTCTCTGACATGTAAAGAGTACATAAAATCCCCTTTACTGCGCGCTAAATATAAAAAAAAAAAACAGTTTTACATAAAATTATTTTTTTTTTTAATTTTAAACTGGAAAATCCCCACAGTCAAATCAAATTAAGATTTTCATACTCACATGGGAACAACTTCGTGCTATTCAGTTATGCATTTTATTTCCAAAAAAAATTATTTTTTGAAAATTTTTGTATAGGTATGTATATTGTAAGTAGCTATCTTCGTATCTTAGCAGAACACAGCTTTTAAAACTCTGGCCGGAGCATACGTATTTTATATTTGTTATTTGTAAAAGCCCCGCCATACTTAAAAAATAAATCTAAAAAGAAAAAAAAAACAAACAAAAGAAATTACTATACCACATTTTTATCTTTTCCTTACTTTTGATATTAACAATTAATCTACTGCTTATCAACAAATCAGACTATCCATTGGAATTTGTCCAACGTTTTTCGGTAATAAAAACTCATCCAATAAATTGCTCCTAATAATAATACACTCAAGATTTCCACTCATACAGAAATACCAAAAACATTCTGATGAAAATGAAACACCAACAAAAAACGCACTGCGCAGAATCTTTGCAGAAAATCTAAAACTGTCAAATGTGACAGAAAAGAATGTCATCAAAACATTAAAAGAATAATACAAAAACCAGCTGTGTTTTTGTCTTTAACAAATAAGAAAAAATATATATTAAACTTCTAAGTGAAAAAAAAAATTAAAAAATAACAACAAATGAAAATACAGTTAATACAAATAATCTCAAAGAAAATCCAAAAGCTATACAAACTGGTGCTGGAAGTGTTGAAAGTTCGTACATTTAAATTGACTTTCTCTTCTCGGAATTGTCATTGAAAGTGAAATGAAAATAATGATGCACTCTATTGAAATTTCTTACAATAGAGTCCAAGTAAATTTGACAAAAAACAAGAAGTTCAAAGTTTAAAATTCAAAAGTACTACATTATTTAACAAAAGCTGAAATAGTGGTTTTTATTTAATTCATAAAATGACAAAAAGTATGCAATAAAATATTTAGTTAAATTCATTGCCGCCACAATGTCTGCAGATATACTTTGATTCTGTCAAAGCATTTTCCAGTGAAACCCCCACAGGTATGACACAATAATGCGGCACTGTAAATAGAAACGTCAGTCGATTTAAGGAAGGAAACATAGAGTAGGGTTTTGGGATGGGTTGTACAGATTTAGGTATGAATGTTTTGAAAACCACGACAGCATAAAATTTGGTTTTGCATTATATTAACATAAATTGTGTCTACTATTATATAACTGAAAACATTTATCGTTATGTTGTTCGAGTTCATAAATATGATTTTTTTTTAAATTAAATTATTGGAATCAATTATAAATCCAACAACAATGCTGGTCAAGCAACAGTACGAAGAAAACAGTAAATAACGAAAACAATAGACTGGAAAGCAAAAATCATCAAAAATAATAATCCATCCACTTGATTGACGTTTGAAATATTATGACTCTTTTGAAAAAATTTAAAAAATGTTGTTGGTCTTAGAAAATTCAGATTCATGCAAGGGTAGACCATTTTAGTCTTAGTTTTTGCATTTTAATTATTTTGAAATTTTTATGTATGAAAAAAAAAATATTTTTCAAAATCATTTTTTTAAATTTGTTTCTAAATTTATTTCTCTTGAGGGTTGGTAGAAAACTTTCGATGCCTTGAAGCACAAATGTGCTATGTCCATTTGTGGGAAAACTCAAAGTTAGACTAGATGAGGCTTTCTTTGTAAGTCGCGTCTCGGTTTCGAACTGGAAAATGTCAGTCTTGTCTCGCTCTTGCTTGACACGTCTCGGTGTCGTCCTACTATCAACTCAGAATTATGCCAATATAGTCGTTTTTTCTCTTCTCGTTTTCCAAGGCGAGACCGAGACTGGTCTCAATCTAAAGTTTTTGTAGGTTCGTAACTCTTGTAATGCAGTTCAATTGGCTTTCATATTTCAGTATGTTTTGGCATGATATCTTTGTGAAATTATAAAGAAAAACTTTTTAGCTTTTTGCTATTTATTTATGTCTGTCAGTATTAAAAAAAAATAGCACTTATGTGTTTCAAGGTAACGAAATGTTTGTTGCTCTACAAACAAGTTTTGATTTTGGCAAAAAACATTTTATAAGATTTAATCAATTCTTCAAAAAATTATTCTAATAAAGTTTTATTTATTTGAAACAAATGAAATTTTTTTTTTTTTCAAATTGAACAAAATATCTAAAAACAAAATTCGTCAACATCTTTTTTAACATTATGTGTCGTTGTTAAATTTGAAAAAAATGTCCTTCCAAACTTCAGAGTTCGCCATGTTACGGTCGAAAAAAACAAAGTTTTTCAAAAAATCGATTGAAAGTTTCGAATTAATTTCTTACTTTTTTCAAGTAGTACGAGTATATGGGAATTATTCATAACAGCTGTTTTAAAAAAAATCTTCGAGTTATGTTATTTGCTATCAAAAAAACTGCTAGTTTTGAAAAAACAACGTGTCGGTTAGCAGGAAAAACTGTTTGCATTTTGGAATTTTATTTAGAGTATTGAATGGAAATGTGTCATTTTGTCAAAAAACGTCACAACTGCTCTCAAACTGTCTGCTTAGAGAGGGTTGGCGTTTCGTTCTATATACAACGACTAATTACATTTTGCTTTTCTAACAATGATTTGTTGATTTACTTAACTCTAATACTGCCTTAAAGAATAAAAAAAGAATGCATAAGATTTAGTTTTCATTACCATTAAAAGACTTGTGTTTAATTTTTATCATCGGTTCTAGGTAAAATCATAATCGTGGGAGCCGTTTTCAAAAAAAAATGTTGTTTCAAATAAAAAATTTCAATTCATGCAAAAATTACTAAAGAAGACAAAAATTAGAAAATTATTGCACTACTGGATCGCACGTACTTAATTGCTAATTAGTGCTATTTAAATCTGTATTTAGAAAAATGAATAAGTTCTGTTATTGACGAGTAGGTCCCACCAAGAAGCTTATTTGGAACTTTAATCAGGCACTATGAAACAAACCCTCGCTCGGTGTTGAAGAACTTAAGTCTCCTATCAGTCTATGTTTCGCAAAACTATGTATTAGTCTCATTTAAATTTTTTTTTTAAATTCTTAACAGAACGCTACTCAATACACAACACCTATTTCTCTTACAGTTTATTAAATCATTCTATTTTCTTAAAAAAATTTCGGAAATTACTCCAACTATTTTTTGGATTAAACATTTTTTTTTTATGAAATGTGGCAACATCATAGACCTGAAATAAATCTGAACCTTTTGAAGGGTTCTCTAATAACTGTTATTTGATTTGCTTTTCAAAAATGCTCACTCAATAACCTTTGTTTTCAACCAAAAACAATATCGATCAAGTTCTGAGAGTAACCTTTATTTTTTTAAGGTTACGGTTAACCACTGAGTTTTTATTTTATAAATATATCTCATTTCCAATTTTACCGATTAAAATGCCCGTTAGTATTTTGTAAGCCATGATTCATACGGATATGCATGTTATTAGGCTTTTTTTTTAGTCATCGGTTTCAAAAATAAAGACGTTCTCATCAAATTAGAATTAATTCTTGTATTAACCATTTTTGATTTATTTTGATCTTTCCCATTATTTTTTTTCGTAAAAATACTCAACCATTGCGAGATATTTTTGAAAATAAAAAATAAGTGTCGACCAATAACCAAATTTTTTTTTTTTAAATAAATCTCAAACCGTAACCAAATTCTTTCTAAGGAAATGTAGTTACTCTCTGGGAAAATGTTTTGGCTTAAAAATGGAATTGTCAAAAACTTTGAGATTTTTCGCGATGTTCGTTACTAAGCCATTTATGAGGGAAGTATCAAACGGTTGAAAAAAAACGTATTTTTTAGTCACCAAATCACTGGGACTTCTTCTTCATTATAAAATTCAGTTTGATCAAAACTTTAAAGTCGAATTTCAAAATTAAATGTAAGTTAATCAAATTGATTTATGGTCGTTTTAAAATCTTACACAAAAATGTCGAGAATAATAAATATAACTTCTATCTTCACTGCCTTTAGAAATATATTTAAATCTGAAGCTCAATTTCTTAAAAATATGCAACTTACCATATATGGTAGCAAACCATATTTGTTTAATGCTAAAGCAAAAAAAAAAAAATAACCTCACCATTCATGTCCATATAATATAAATCTAAATTCATTGCATTAACCACTTAACTTTTATTATGTCATGCTTTCTTGAGCACTCTCTTTCCGGAAAAACGAGATTCCTTCTTCATTTCTGTTTTTGATCTCATCAAAAAAAAAGTGGTGAAAATCAGTTGATTTTAGCAACAATATTTCCGTGTCCATAAATGACTAACAACCATGAAATACTTTTCACTATCTAAGTATTCTTTAACAATGTTCAGCATATCAAAGCTTCAAATGAAAAAATAAAATTCAATTAATTTCAATTCCATGATAACAAAACTGAATAATAAATCCCAAACCCAACATCACCACAACCTATCACACCATCGAACCTCCAAACAACAAAAAACCCGTGTGGCTGATGCCGGGACAGAGAGCTGTTTACATCGACGCCATGGGTAATTACCACGCTGCATGCCGGCGAAAATATTACACGTTAAGTTCAGTGGCAATCTCCCACTCCCACCCCATTTTCTCATGTGAAAAAAAAAAAAAAATAACAACAGCAAAAAGGGGGCCATCGCATTACTCATTTGCATTGCAACAGTAATCGTCATCAGAGCGCAAAGTTCAACGCACACAAAATAAACGTATTACTACAATTCATGAGGGTGCTACTCTTCCTGCTGCTGGGGCTATTTATATGCTGTTTTGGCGATCTTTCAATTGTTAAACGCGTCTTGTTCTGAGTCATAAAAAAAATTTAAAAAAAAAACACTTGTTTGTTTGGTATGCATTTGACATGTCTGAAAGAAGAGCAAAAACCATACAAGATTGTTGATGCAACAATTTTTGTGTTGCGCGATAGAGTGAGAGTGACTGTGGCGTATACGCATTTTTATTTGCTTGATGTTCATCAATATGTACATAATATTATTTAGATTTCTCTTTCTCTTGTGTCCTTCATTCATTTTATAAAGCTTACTGTTTGTTGAATGTGTAGGTTTTTTAGAAAATGCGCAAAGTGCAACTCTCTGATTTTTATAAAATGTGAAGAGAACAAAAAAAAAGAGTAATTGCAATGAAGAGAAATTAAAAGTGGAGACTTATTTGTTATTATGGTTATATCTATTTTTTATCAATGAAATATGTAATAATTTTGAATTGAATTAATGTTCTGTTAAAAACAATGCACAAGTCAAGTCTGAATTAATACTTAATTATGTTTTCAACAATTAAAAACCGTGCAACTTAATAACTTTACTCATTTTTTTTTTATATTATTTATACGAGTAGCTGCTTGGGTACTTACTTAAAAGTTAAGCTAATGCCCAATCATTGTATTTTAATTATGTTCCATTTTGGAAAATTATGTTAACAAAATTTGTAAATTTGAGTTTGCAAAAAAATTATTTTTTTTTTTTCAAAAATCCCAAAACAAAAGTTTTTCATATCGGATATAATAAAGGCAACGAAGTCCTACATTTTAAATATTTGTATAACAATCCGTCAAATAATTACGGAGAAAATCAAAAACAAAAAAACGGTCTACCTAAGGCAGGTACCGTTAATAACGGTTTTTTGAAAAATTTATCTGAAATGACTATAAGGGAATATACGAGTAAATGCCTAGTTGGGTTGAAAATTTTTTTAAATGAAAAAAAAAAATATTCTCAAAGTGTCAAGTATCTGACTTAATTTTAACCTGTGCCCAACTAATTTTCAAATTTCCCATACTTAAAACATGTAGTAATACTTTGCCAAAAAAAAAATCGTTAAAAATTGTAAAAATCGGTGCAAAATTTTAAGGCCTTAAGAATATTTTGAATTGTAAGAAAACAAAATCATACAAAAATATATTATGTACGATTTTAAAAATAGCAAGGAATGAAGTCGTTTTTGTGAATGTATCGTTATTTTTTACTGGGTTGAGATTGTTTAAAAAAACTTTTTTTTACTATACTCTTCTGGTAGTGCTTAAAATATACATAGTATGAAATTTTTGCATCAACTTTTACAATTTTAGAGAATTGTTAGGTAAAATGCTATGAAATTAGCATTTGTGTGTAAGGGAAAATTGTTAATAATTAAGTTGGCACTGGTTAAAATTAAATACTTCAGGAAAAAAAAAATACGTAGCCAAAAAATTATGCGACTGACGTTTTCTGAAGTCAAACAATGTGGAGCTAAAAAAATAAAAATTAAAAAAATATTTTTGCAGACATTTTTACATACATTTTTCTACCTTGAACTAACTGCAAGGTTTTGACAGTTTAACGAGTCTTGGATTTTCCAATTTTCATCTGATGTAAGAGGTTGAGATAGGTATACAATTTTAAAAACCAATTACCTGTAGTATTGCAAAAGCAAGTACGGCCAACCAAGTCCTATGATTTTCTATGCGACGAATCAAAAAATTTAACGTACACTCGTTGAAAATCATTTTTCTCCGAAAATTTTGAAAATCAGTTTTTCATTATTTTGATTGGACACAAAAGCAATAGTATCAATTACTAACGAATAAAAAAAGTTTTAATTTTCCCCGTTTTGATGTTAAAATTCTAATGAAATTAAAAACTTCTGGGAAAAATAATTTTGATAATTTGTTGAGCTTGCCATCACAAATGTATCCTTTTACATAATACGTATTTATTTCGTGTGAAAATTGCTTTTTTTTCTTAATTTGTTTTTATTTTGCGGATGCAATTATTGGTTAAAGGGACCTGTGAACAATTTGTTTTGGTTTTTGCATTGTTTTATCATTTCGTTGTTATTTTTTTGTGTACCAAATTTAGAACGGGTAGGTAAAGTTTATCTTTTTTTGTGTACAGTATCAATTTTCCGTATTTTAAAATTCCTAGAAATTGGACACAACTATTCCGAATAAACTCTTTACCTATATGTACCTAATGTAGAGTATGCACAACAAAATTTTCCACGAGAAGAATATTTTTTTGAGATTTTTTGTTTAGCGTAAATGTTTGTTGTCAGTTTTATTCACGCAATCACAAAACTATAACGATTAAAGATAGATATTGGTAGGTGCACTCGGGCGTATACGCATTTTTTTAAAAATTTATTAAATTTTTAAACAAATGTTCCACAATTTTTCTTTGGTTATATATTACGAAGCTTATATGTTCATTTAAATGTTAGATTGTTAGAAAGCTTCTAATTCCTAGTAAATTTATAATTTATAAAATAATTTATTTAGAGCTGATTCTTCAATTAAAGTCAAACTATCTCCAGAAAATATACCAACAGAAAAAAAAACAGTTTGAGTTATTTTAAAAAAAATTCTGAGGTTTATCGAAAAATCATCCTCTTAAGTAAATAAATCAAATATGTTTATGGAATCGATCAAAAGAGACGTTTGGTTTAACTTAATTAAAATCTGAAAAGTCATAAGCTCCCCGAGAATATTTTTCCTATGGATTTAATCGTTAAAATCACAGAGAAAATATAAGGCCCATAATATACCAATTTTTCTTTAATAATACAATTTATTCAATCTGAAAAATCAAATACAACCAATTCACTTTAAATTCACCTGCAGAAACAAAATTAAAAAAACTCCTTTCTCTTCCCGTTTAATATTTTTCTACAGCAAAAAAAAAAATACCATTCTGCATCAACCCTCTCTCTACAACCTTGCCTCCTCCAAGCACACCACATTTCAATTGCAGACCTTTTTGGTTCCATTTCGTCATATCTTCAAAAAAAAAAAAAAAAAAAATTAAAGCCAACAAAAAAAAAATCCTTAATTTTAATGCAAAACGAATTTTCCTCCAACCACTTTTCCTCTTCTCATGCATAATCATACTACATTCCCTTTAAATCACAAAGAGAAAACCCAAAAACTAGGTCAGTACTTCATATCATATCATTTTCTTATCGTCAAACAAAAATGCATCCTTTTTATCCTCTGTGCACAAATGCTCTATTTTTGACACTTTGTTCCACCCTTATCTGGCAACAAGAGTGTAGAGCATAAGCTGTGCTAAAAACTGATAATTTAACTTCTCAAAATAAAAAAAAAAATTCCTGGAAAATCTTCTCTTTTCTCTGAATGCAATGTGTGTTTCTATTCTATAATATAGGAAACGAATATTATTTCCTTAAATTTCAGAGGTTTTTAGTCAATTCTAAATTTTTTTCTCTCTCTCTCTCTTTTTTTCTTCGTCGTTCGCTCACTCTCTCTTTCTCTCTCTCTCTCTGTTTACTACAGCTTTACATAATCGTAGCGACATCAAGTGTCATTTTTGGGTGCCCTCTACAACCCATAGTGGGTGGTTAATGACAGTAAAGATGTGTCTGTGACTGGTGCTCCTTAACCTCACATTTGTGGAACTTTAATGTTTTTTTTGTACAGTGGGAATACCCGCCACTGTGTTATCATGATGCGTATCCTTGACAGAGATTAAGTACGCTCGTATACTAAAACGCGCATGTTTTTTGAGAATCTATACCAAACATTGTGAAATTTACCCTATAAATATAACTATATAATATTTCCAAACTTTCTCTGGATTAAAAAGAGACATTCTCAAATTCTCTTAAGTAGAGCTCAGAACTTCTTTTATCTCTATTTAGATTGATGCTTGATGATGATTATAAAAACATTGTTATTAAAATCTCTTCATCAAAAAATTTAAGTTCTTAATTAAGTCAGGCTTTTGCGTCTCCACTAAATTTTAAACTTTGGAGACTTTAAGATTCTCTCTCTTCTAGCCTCTTAGTACTAAATGGAATACTAAACGTATACGTGCAAACTTGCATATTTGCATTGCATATTCATTTTCATAGCTTGAAAAAAAGCTCGCCTCAAACTTCCACTCTCTTATATTAAAATTTTAAATACAGAAACACAGCCCACCGACCACCGTAGCGTACCGTACACACGAAAATTTAATAGAGCCAAAGAGAACACAAACAAAAAAGAAAGACTATTTCCAATGAAGAAACACTACACAACACAAAAAAAAATACCACAAGACCTGACGTCAAAAATGATTTTCAGTTGAAGTTGGAGCGTGTTCAGAATCGGTCGGTTTCACGCGCGCTCTCAGCTATCTTAAAATTTTTGTGAGCTTCATAGCTAATCTTCTTTTTCTTTTGTCATATACCGCGGAATACAGTTTTATATAAATCACTGTCCCCACTTTGTGTATAGTAGAAGTGACCCATCATTGTACGATTTTATCATCCATCGGTCGTGCTTGAAGAAAAAAAAAAAGAAGAAGAAAATCTGAAGATATAAAAAAAACATTGTCTTCGTGAATCTCGTTTTGGAAAGTCTTTAATCCTATCCTCCCCCATTATACCACTTTCAATAATTTTTGCGAACGTTTTCGCGTTCTTTTTTTTCTTCTTCTCTTGGTATTTTTTTTTTTTGAAATATTCTCCACTGCTATCGCGTTTTGTATTGTGACATCACGATTTTGTTTTGTCGTCATTGTCATCGTAGTAGCTCCGGTTTCTCGGTGTTCAGTGTGTTCGATTTTCGTGTGTGCTTTGTGTCGTTTTTTTTCACGTTGTGTGTCTATTTGGCAAAACTGCTTTTTTCGGAGTCCATCTTGGTCCAGCGAGAGTATCCAACAACTATACTATTTTTATGTAGGTAACCCCTTGTGAGACCTTTTTTTTTTTTGGTTTTTGTTGTTCGTTTTTTGTGCACGAACCAACGAACATACAACCGAACTGAACCGACCTATCACTCTCCCGTTTCATTCCTTCACTTTTAAAATTGCAATTGCAACAGCAGTGCAGCAGCTACAGCTAGCAGCCAAAACAGCCTGTGTGCGCTATGTGGTCCAGTGGCAGTGGCAGCGAGCAGCGGTGGCGTTGCACATTTTTTTTCGTTTTTGAATGCGGGGGAACAGGGCGGGAGAGATATGGTTTCTTTTATGCAACACGATATGCACAGAAGCATAATGTAATGTATGATAGAAGATAGAGTTGTTTGGTCGGTTTTATGTTGTTGTTGTTGTTCTCTTCACTGCTTCACCGTCACCATACAAGTGCCACCGTGGTGCAATGCCGCCAAGTTACCGGTGCGGTGGTACTGCTGGCTGACGGAGACGGTGTGTATGTGCTGGACTTGTTGTATAGCCCTGGTTTAACAGTGAAATATTAAAAAAAAAAAAAACGTGTGGTGATGGTGCTGCTGTTGCAGACACAAAACAAGAGAAAGGGAGTGCAAGGAAAGGAAAAATCATGTGATAAATCTTAGTGTAAACGAGTATAAGAAAAGCTAAATAATAAAAAAAAAAAAAACGGTATTGAAACCGTACCTTCCGTCCGCGGAGAGTCTTGGGAAGTTCGCCTTTAAATCGGGTTTTTGTATTATAAGTATATGAATGTACAAAAGAGTACATAGGTATATTTTGATCTTATTTTGTTTTGTGGTGGTTTTACAATTTCGTTTTCGTTTGGAGCTCTCCCCATATTACACACGTATAATGTAATGAGGGGATCTATCTTGTTTTCTGTAGGTACTGTAATAGTCAACTCATTTCAATGGCTGATCATGTTTCATGTTGTTGATGATGATGATGATGATGACAGTGTTGTTGCATGGAACGGGTCGGGAGTGCGCGCTCAAATTCGAGTTTCGAATTTCCTTTCCATTTTTGTTGCACTAGGCTCTGTTGTTTTTTTTTTTTTTTCTCAAAACCTGCAATCCAATTTAATATTTTTTTTTTGAATTAAGATTTCTATTTCAACTAGATAGGTACTTGTGGTGTGTACAAATTGTTGTTGATTTTTGTTTAACGGTTTTGAGTGGAGAATTGTATTGCCACATTTGTGTGTATACAAAACAAGTTTTTTTTATTTTTTTGTTGCAACTTGGGCAATTTGCAGAAATCTAATTATATTACTCTCAGAAGTTGAATTCAACAACTAGATTTTTTTTTGTTGAACAAAATATTAAAAAAAAAAAATGTTATCTAGGTCTTCATAGCCTTGTGGTGGAGATTAAACAAGTGTCTATAAGGTGATTAGATTTTGAATTCATTCCACAATGTATTTTTTGTTAGGTTAGGTCATAGTTATTACTGTATGTCGGTAGGTAGGTATGTGATTATTATGATTATTATTAATCATCAATCATGAAACCGGTTTTTAGTATACAAAAGGGCCAATTACCTACAACGGTTTTTTTCCGTTGTTTTTTTTTGTGTAGTTTGTAGGTACCGTGTTTCAATAGGTTTGCTGCATTAAATCTTAGGCAAGCTGTAGGTATTATAATAGAGCATAGTAATTCAACTCAACAACATAGGTAAAGTAATTATTATTTTTTCTTCGAGGTTATCGACCGACTTATTGGACTTTGTGTGTTTGTTTTTTTTTCTAAAGATTTATGTTGAAAGTAAATTACCTTGACACAACGGTTATTTAATATCAAATCTAATTATTGCACCGAGTGCCTACCTAGGACTTGAAAGATTTAATCTAGTTAGTAATTATTAGCTTTTGAGCTAGGTACCTAGTTAGGTAAAGGCTGATAATAATACAAAATAATGTTATGTTATTTATTGTAGGTCCCTATACCTAGTAAGTTAAGGTGACCATCCGTTCATTATTTGTAATGAACATATCTGTGTTTTAAGACGATGTTTATTAATGAATTATTTTGTTTACAAAAATATGCCTTACCTATAGAAAAAGCATCTAAATAAATCTTTTTTTTTTAAAGTGTTCTTTGAGTATTCATCTGAACCTATTCCGTTTTCGATAAAAAAATCTAAGACAAAGTTCAATTTTTGAAATTAATTTTTTTTTGATAGGTACCTAGGTCTTTTTCATCTAGGTTTCATAGGAGTAAGTTGAAGTATGTTTATTACTTACCATCAAAAATTAGTTTCAACATAATGCAAATAATAGTAAGTAATGGTTTTGAAGAATTGAAGTGTTTTGAAAATTACAATGGGTTGCAAAATCAAAATAAAAACGTATCAGGTTCTGAAAAATAATTAAGTAAATAGAACGTCTGGACTTATTTACATAAGTTTTACTTTTTATGTTACGTTATGTTTGACGTACATACATAGTTTTTATTATGAACTAATAATAACCCAGATTTGTTGGCAATTCAATACATTAGTTTTTTTCTGGTGATTATTTAAATATGTTTTTGGCGTTTCACCAACAGTGGGACCTCAATAAGAGTTGTTATTTTGAATAGCCCGCTTTTCCGGTAGTTTCATCAGAAGAATAAAACAAGTGCACGTGTCGCTCAACAACAAGTGAGACGAGAGCTGCTAATGCCCAAAATGTTAAGGTTTTTTGGAATTTGAAATTGGCGATTCCACAATCGTCATCACACCGTATTTTGTATAAAGACTTAAGGCTTATAAAGTTCAGTTAACACAAGAACTCAAGCCGGCCGATCATCAACGACGTCGTGTTTTTGCTGATTGGTGCTTGAAATGCATGAAAGCGTCGATTCAAGACCTCAAAGATGGAATTTATGAAGTTATTGAGGCCATACAGATGCCACCTTGCGATTTGGTGATAGAAAATTTCATGAAAAGGATGTTGCTATGTAAGCGTAGCCGTGACAGCTGTTGTTTTCTATTATTCATGGCATACTTTCCTCTTTATATTGAAATAAACATCCGATCTTTTATCTCAAAAAATGGCATTTTTCTTTGAATATCAAAATACCTAACACCTCTATATACCAAGGACTTTCATCTTTGGAAATTGACATTCAAGTCTTAAGTATCGACTTGCCATAATTTTCTTGGCTTTGTTTGTTTTTTGCGAAAGTCTTTCTTGATAACGTTACACAAAGTTTCCATCTCTAAGAAAAAAGTTCTTGAATACTCTATTGTGTTCATCAAAGAAGAAGATCCTGTTGAAACAAATGAGAAAATCTTATTGACCATTTCATAAGAACATAATTATTTTTTCCAAGTTTCCAAGTTTTTCTTTTTGCTCTTAGTATTGAAACTGGGACCTTTCGATTATTAGCCGAGCCCTTGAAATAGAAAATTTCAATGTTAAAATTAATGAGCTTAAACCACAGACAAAAGAAACACTACTCTGTCTGTCTGAACTTTGCATTTGTAACGATTAAATTGTAATAAGTAAACTTTCTTCAACAATAAGTTTTTAAAAAAATTTGAGATTTTTTTTTATTTTGTTCCTTTAAGAAAGATTTCGTGAATCTTAATGTTTTTTTAATAGGTGGGTTGTTTTTTTTTCTGCAAACAATAGTCATTATTCTGAAGCATGGTAACCTTAAAATTGTAATTTATGATGTATGTTTGGGAAACCTCAAACTTTATTTTGCTTAAAATTAGAGACAAATTTGTTGATGAATGTTTTTTTTTTTGGTTTTTATTTAGCATCATTCCATATACAAGGAACTTTTTTTTATTTTAATTAGTTCGGTAGTTAGGTACACATTCATAGATATTTTCTCTTTCTTTATAAAAAAAAGAAGATAACTATCAGTCACTAAAATTAAAAGGTCTTTATTTTAAGTTAAATAAGCTTTGAATATAGGAAGTTAGGTATACGTAAGTGAAAGTTTAGAAAATTGATTACAAAAGCGAAATTCAAAACAATAAAAAAAAACATTTGAATTAATTTCTAAGCTTCGAGTAGTTTAAACGATTAAATAAAATTGCTATTGTATGCTAAATTGGGGTAGGACATAAGAGACCGGTTTTAGTTTTTTTTTTTTGCTTTTAGTAAATTTATTATTTTGTTTTTGGATAGGGTTGAATAAATATTTATGCTAGGAGTTATTTTTAAAGAACAAATTAATAAAGCGTTTGGTGATAACGAACACAAGCCTTGTGAAAAAAAAGTATTAAATGTTTTCTGATAAGAAACCATTTGCCAAGTGGAAAGTGTTATATGTAGTATCACCAAGATTTTTTATAATTTTTTTTTTTTGATTTAAATATTCATTACAATATTTATGTATGTAACAACAAAAGTGTCGTAAATTTGTTAAGAATTAAAAAAAAAGAAAAGTGCCTATACACTCCAATGTACAGTAAAGTTTTATCGTCAAAGTTTTGTGATTCGACCTTACATAAAGTTTCTTCATGAATTTTTTTTTGTAAAACTCGACGATAGCGCCACCTGCAGAAATAATTTTAAAAATAACTACACCAGTCAAAAAAAAATTAAGAGAAGGTATATCTTTCGATTTGTTCAAAATTGTTTTTGAAGTCTATATTTTTGTGCAAAACAGACGTATTGAATTGAAGATTCATATTTCTTAATTTATTATTTTTATTGTACTATTTTGTACATAGAATGTCAGTTTATTAGACTTAACCATTCTTCCGTCAATTGCATTGAATTTTTTGTGAACAACAACAACAACTTTAAGGCACTACCACCAATTGTGTTTACGAATTAATTTTATATTAATTCGTTTATATTTCTGCTTGTAATTGACAAGCATTGCTTTGAAATGTTTTTTTTTTTCTGATAGGTAGAATATCTTTCTGTGTAAGTTGTTTCTAAATAAAAAATTGAAAAAATTACCTTTACTGCGCACTAACAAAAACAAGGGTCAAAAACTTAAAAAAAATTGAAGATCTGCATTTTCCTTTAAAATTTTTTTTTCAATTAATTCTAGATTCTAGATTTCTGAACTAGAATGATAGAAACGCCGTTTCTTATAATATGACAAAAATATCTCAGCAAGTATTGATAAAAAATAAGAGAAAAATTTTAAAGAATTATTAAAAAGAATTATTTTTTTTCACCCTTCGCCTTTAAATCTCATTCGTAAAAATTAATTTTTGGATGAGGTCTTACAAAAAAAATATAAACCAAAAATTTAAATTTCCATATTTTTTTTCTTGTCGATAAAACACCTTGAGAAACCTTAATTTCTCTATAATTTCATAATTTGGTTTCATCCCATTCATTCATAAATTTACAAAAATTAATGTGCTTTGTTGTGCATCATGAATTTGAATTTCAGTAACTTCAAAAAAATTGTGCAATATTTGACTTTTAATGCCTTCAACTTCGATAGCATTTTTATTTGTAAGCAAAAGCCTGCTTAACAAAACCTTAGAACTTTTACCGAAGTACATTCTTTTTGTGAAGTAGATGGTATTTAGTCTACTTTAACTCATAATATCTCCAAATTGTGTTTTTGTTACTAAGTTCGGTACAGCTGCACCGAAGGCATTCATATTAAAAAAAAAAAACATGTTAAAATTCTTTACATAATAAATCTTCTTCTGGAAACCTCAAAACAAACACTTTTATAAAATTTAAAACATAAATCATATGTAAATTATGTTGAATAATATTTTCCCGCTCATAGAATTTAAGCAAAGAAATATGAATCACAAATATTTAAACAAAATGAAATTGAAAGTAGTAGATATTAAATAAAAACAGGTATTTTCATATCAATTTAAAAATTTAAATGCAAATTAAAATTAATTAAGCACATCCAACCTAATACCCATGAAACTTTTTAAATTTGAATAAATTAATTTTGCATATATAAAAAAAAAACAAATCTTAATCAATTTAGAATTTAATATTCATTTGAACAAATCTGCAACAGGTTTTCCTCCAAATCACCTGCACACTCTATTTTGTGATTTATTGATATTAGGTGAATTACCTACAATTTTTTTTATTTTAATATTTCTACTTAAGTAATACGAAATGTTAAACTGTTTTTTTTTTTTATAAAACTAAGCTTGTCTCTTTGTTCTCACTCGAACATCAGGTTTTCTTTTTTGTTGCCAGAGGCCATTTAACTTTAAATTTTAAAAAGTGATTTTTAGTGTCACTTTTATTTAAAAATCTAACAGGTTAAAAATCCGGTATTTTTGTGTGGTTTCTTTGCAACCAGCAGCGGTGTTCATTACAAGGACCGGAAAATCAAATGACTCCGTTATATTCACTTTGAAAATCCAAACAAATCAAAATGTCCGAAAAAAACTTGACTTTTAAATAAGTTCAATCGATGAAACAAGTTAAGTGATATAAAAAAATATCATTCATTCAACCAGTTTTGAATCCATTTCATTACCAATGTGAGTATAGATTGTTCACAAAAAAAAAAAGGATAACCTGAATTGTTATTAGATTAATTGTTAATAATTTAAGTCCTTGTCACAAAATAAATAAAATGTTTCATATTTTTTTTCTGAAATAAATAAAAATGAAACGTATTTGGATATTTTATTTGGGAAGTGAAAGTATCGCAGAGTTATGAGACGTGTTTTCTGATATACAATTATGTATAGATATATTTATTTCCTTTAATTGATTTCCTCATAATTAATCCAGTTTCATCTGCGGAAGATTGAATTGTTGTATACGCGCATATTATATGTATCTATAAATGATTTCATTTACTGCAGAGAATGATATTTCCAAATACATATTATATTGTATATTGACAAACCTATGGATACCTGATATACCGGTGTAGATGTGTATAGTATATAAATGACTTTAATCAGAGTGTTTAATGCGTGATGTGGTGTCTTTAAAAACAAATACGATTTCTCGGAAGTTTCCAATTAAGCTTTATGGGAGGGCTGAAAGTGTTATATTTATTGTGTTTATGTGTTTTGTTTGTTTACATAAGAAATTATATTCATTTATAGAAGTTGGAATATTTTAAATTGTTTCAAGGAACTCCTAAAGTCTACAAAAGGTAGATGATTGGATAAGATATGTATGTAGTTCCTTCGAAATTACAAAAAGGTAAAATTTGTTAACAGTTCCGGAGGAGTATTGAGGAAAACAAACAAATATTGCTCTTTAAAAGTAAAGTCAGGGAACATGAACCACTTATGTAATTTTTTATAATACAACACAAACGGTATAAGTTTTATTAAAGATATAATTAAAAAAAAAACGTCCAAGAAAAAAAGAAGCCTACATTAGTCTTCCTCCTGTTGACCATATCATTATAAATATAGATTAACAAGACCCGTAATGACACCTGGCTGTAAACATTTAAGGGTTAATAATAATTAAATATAAATTTTCTTCCAAATTATTTAAGTTGCTTCGGAGAAATTGAGTCATTTCCATGAAAAATGAAATTGAAATAGTGTCCTTGGCTTACTTTAACCAATTTCAAATGATATTTCATTTACAAGAACAATCTCAAAATATTTCAAGAAAATCAAAAAAAAAAAAAATTCACAAAAATCAAATATATAAACAAATGGGCGTGACATACATATATGTAGGTGGATTTTCACAATACTTTGTAAATTTCATCAATATCAAAAAAGCAGTTCGGAAAAATAGAAGAATTTCTGCAAAACAAATCTATTAAAAAGTGGGTGTGGTAGTAGGCGGCTTATATTAAAGATTAAATGCAAAAAAAAACTAAAACATAAAAATATAAAATATAAAATATAAAATATAAAATATAAAATATAAAATATAAAATATAAAATATAAAATATAAAATATAAAATATAAAATATAAAATATAAAATATAAAATATAAAATATAAAATATAAAATATAAAATATAAAATATAAAATATAAAATATAAAATATAAAATATAAAATATAAAATATAAAATATAAAATATAAAATATAAAATATAAAATATAAAATATAAAATATAAAATATAAAATATAAAATATAAAATATAAAATATAAAATATAAAATATAAAATATAAAATATAAAATATAAAATATAAAATATAAAATATAAAATATAAAATATAAAATATAAAATATAAAATATAAAATATAAAATATAAAATATAAAATATAAAATATAAAATATAAAATATAAAATATAAAATATAAAATATAAAATATAAAATATAAAATATAAAATATAAAATATAAAATATAAAATATAAAATATAAAATATAAAATATAAAATATAAAATATAAAATATAAAATATAAAATATAAAATATAAAATATAAAATATAAAATATAAAATATAAAATATAAAATATAAAATATAAAATATAAAATATAAAATATAAAATATAAAATATAAAATATAAAATATAAAATATAAAATATAAAATATAAAATATAAAAAATAAAATATAAAATATAAAATATAAAATATAAAATATAAAATATAAAATATAAAATATAAAATATAAAATATAAAATATAAAATATAAAATATAAAATATAAAATATAAAATATAAAATATAAAATATAAAATATAAAATATAAAATATAAAATATAAAATATAAAATATAAAATATAAAATATAAAATATAAAATATAAAATATAAAATATAAAATATAAAATATAAAATATAAAATATAAAATATAAAATATAAAATATAAAATATAAAATATAAAATATAAAATATAAAATATAAAATATAAAATATAAAATATAAAATATAAAATATAAAATATAAAATATAAAATATAAAATATAAAATATAAAATATAAAATATAAAATATAAAATATAAAATATAAAATATAAAATATAAAATATAAAATATAAAATATAAAATATAAAATATAAAATATAAAATATAAAATATAAAATATAAAATATAAAATATAAAATATAAAATATAAAATATAAAATATAAAATATAAAATATAAAATATAAAATATAAAATATAAAATATAAAATATAAAATATAAAATATAAAATATAAAATATAAAATATAAAATATAAAATATAAAATATAAAATATAAAATATAAAATATAAAATATAAAATATAAAATATAAAATATAAAATATAAAATATAAAATATAAAATATAAAATATAAAATATAAAATATAAAATATAAAATATAAAATATAAAATATAAAATATAAAATATATATAAGATTATATTCAATAAATTTTTTTAGGTGGCACCAAAATAAAGACACTATTGAGTTTCTCCTGTAATAAAGAGTTTTTTAAATTTTATTTATCTTACAAATACTATAACATTTATTTTAATTACCTGTAATAAAGAGAAACGACATTAAATGTCTATTATTCAAAATATGCCTTTTCTCCTTATTTTACAAATCTGAATAAGTACTTCTTTTTATTATAGATAACCTTATTATTAATAATTCATCATTACCACATGACGATCTGTCATCATGGTATTTTCCTATTCTTCTTTCTCTATTATTCTTATTTTAGCTATGTGCTTGCACCTCGGTTGTGGGATGATTACACCTTACATCTCCCCTCCCCGGTTAAAAATTTTGTTTACTAAATTTTTTTTTTTTTGTTATTATTATTATCAGGCAAAATCAGTGTTGACATCAGTATCTTCTTCTGCCTCGATTGCTGGAATGAGTTTCGTTATGTGAAACAGGTTTGATTCCGATTTTTTGTGTCCGGTGTCAATTTGGAATATTGAATTGGATATTTTCTTCAAAATCTTATAGGGACCGATTTTCAGTTCATCTAATTTTTTCCTGTTTAGTTTGTTGCCATTTTCCACGAACACCATGTCCCCCACTTTGAAATTCCACGATGTCCTATTTCTGTCGAATATTTTCTTGTTATATCTATGTGATTTTAGAGTGTTTTGAAGAGCAAGCTCTCTGTCTTGTAATAAATCGTTATATGTTCGTTTCAGCTTTAATTCTTCCGGTAAAATTGCAGTATTTTCGCCTTCTAGAAGATATTTAGGTGTGAAGCCAGTGACCGTGTGTTCTGTCTCATTGTATCTCTTAGTGCATTCTTGTGCAACTGTTGTCCATGCAATTTTTTTTTCTTTTTCATTTATTTTGCATCTTATTTTATTTATTAAAGTTTGGTTTAATCTCTCGTTAAGCCCATTTGAGAACGCTGAATTAACTGCTGTAAAAACAATTGGTATTTCTTTCTCTTTCAAGAAGTGTTTGAATTCTTTAGAGTTTATGCCAGGGTACTGATCAGTCAAAATCATGCCAATTTTATTGTTTTCTGTGACATTTTTCATAAGTTTTATAAAATCATTAGCAATCTGAGTTTTCGAAGTAACTATGTAAGCGTATCTTGTAAAGTGATCGATTAGTAGGTGTAGGTATTTCTTTGTTGACCTTGATCCTCCGAAGCCACCAACAGTGTCTATTGACATAATTTCGAAAGGTTTTTCTGCTGGTCCTAAGTGCGACATCAGTCCGTATTTACCTTGACCTCTAGATTTGTTTTTAATGCATATTTCGCAACTTCTGCATACTTTTTTTATATTCAAAACCAAATTTCTTTCTGTATAAAAAGGGCAAATTTTGTTTTTCATTTGTTCTATACCTATGTGGCAATAATGTTCATGGACAATTTTTATCAAGTCTATACTGAACTTTTCTGTTAATACAATTTTTTCTTTACCTCTAATTTTTTTGTAGTAAATTTTATTTTTATGTATTAAATCTTCTTTATTTTTTAAAATTTCATTTTCTTCTTGGTCATTGATAATTTCTTCTATTTTTATTAGATTAACCACTTTGAGTTGTTCTATTTCGTTTTCGTGCGGTTGCAATACCGGATTTCTACTCAAACAGTCGGCTTCTTGATTGTATTTTCCTGGACAATATTTAATATCAAAGTCGTATTGCGACAAATAATATGTGAGATCTCCTAGTTCATCATCTGTTCGGGATTTTATGTTCATATTTTCTAATGGTTTATGGTCCGAAAAAACTGTAAATTTCTTTCCTATAAGCCGATGCTGCCAATATTTCACAGCTTCTTTTATGGCTATGCATTCTAAGTAAATTGCCTTTTTTTTCTTTTGGGTTTCGTTTAATTTTTTTGAAAAGTATGCTATAGGTTTTTCTTCTCCATCTATTTGTGGCTGTTTAAAAATTGCTCCTATTCCTTTTAAACTAGCATCTGTGTATATGTGTATCGGTAATTCTGGATCAAATATCCCCAACACCGGTTGACAACAAAGTAGATTTTTAATTTTTTCAAATGAATCTTGACAATCTTTCGTCCAAATAAATTCTTGGTTCTTTCTTAATAAATTATGCAGTGAATCTAGGATAATTGCACTGTGTTTTACGTATTTATTGTAAAAGTTGATTTTTCCTAAAAACTGTCGCACATTCTTTCTTGTTTTCGGAATAGGGAAATTTCTTATTGATATTAAGTTATCTTTTATTGGCCTAATCGAATTATTATTTATTATGTGACCTAAGTACCTTACTGAGTCTGCTGCGAAAGTACACTTTGCAAATTTTAGTCTGAATCCTTCTCTCAATATTGCTTCTAATAATTGCTTAAGATGGTCTATGTGTTCAGCAAACGTTTTAGAGAAAATCAGAATATCATCAATATAATTGACTGTAAAATCTGAGAGTTTGTTTTTCTTTATAATGTTGCTTAGTATCCTTTGAAAAATTGCTGGCGAGGTGCGAGGTTTTCAATCCGAAAGGTAGACAAGTCCATTGATAATGTCCTTCTTGAGTCACGAACGCAGTTTTCTTTCTATCTTCGATTTTTAAGGGGATTGACCAAAATGCTGAGTTTATATCAAGTGTAGAGAAGTATTTGCAGTTTCTAGTTTTTTCCATGAGATCTTCAATCAATGGAAATGGCTGTGATTGAGGCACAACAATTTTATTTAAATCACGAAAATCAATGCATAACCTTGATCTCTTATTTTCTTCTCTCTTGTATGCCAATGTTACTGGAGCAGCAAAAGGACTATAGGATTCTTCAATTAAATTTCTTTCTAATAGTTTTGATATTTGTGTTTCTATTTCTTTTTTGTCTTCAATCGTGCATCGGTAAGGTCTTTTACTTGGATATTTATCAATTAAAAGGTCAACGTGAGCTTCATAATTCTTCACTTTTCCTATGTCATATTTGTCTTTTGCAAAAATCGGTTTATACATTTCAATTAAATTATCAATTTCAATTTTCTCTTCATATTTCAAATGATTTATTGATATCTTAAAATTTTCTTGAATGACATGCTCATTGAAATTTATGGTATAATTTGTTCTATTTTTTTTAATTGCATGCTTTTCAAATTGTTTTTTATCGATTGTATCAGAAGTCAATACTTGTTTTATTTCTAATCTTTCATTTTGGCTTAATTTGAATTTTTTTATACAATCTAAACCGATTAAAAAATCATAATTGAAATTCTCACTGTTTATTACA
Organism: Syrphus vitripennis; assembly: GCA_958431115.1. Classification (NCBI taxonomy): domain Eukaryota; kingdom Metazoa; phylum Arthropoda; class Insecta; order Diptera; family Syrphidae; genus Syrphus; species Syrphus vitripennis. Next base: position 77,028,115 of record OY288110.1, read on the forward strand.
AAAACATATATACTTTTTTCTATATTAAAAATTTTTATTTTTATAGAAATTAAACCATCTGTTTTTTTCACACCATTGATCGTTTTTAAATTCGCGTTTCCATTAGTACTTATCTCATTTTTATTCAATTTTAATAATTTAGAATTTATCAGGGACACATTCGATCCTGGATCATAAATTCCATTAACTTCTATAGTGTCATTGAGTAATACTTTTACTTTGATCAATGGTGGAAGATCTAGTTTTTTGGAATTTCATGCATTAATTCACACTCCAATTCTGAATTATTTATACATTTTACTGTACCATTTTTGTTGTCTTCATTATTTTTTGTTTTAAACCAACATGACGATTCAGGGTGGAAGCGGTTTTTTTTGTTAAGTTTTTCGCAGATTTCACAAGGTTTTTTTATTACTGTTTGTTCTTTTACGTTATAGTTACTATTTTTCTTTTCTTTTATTGTGCGCCTTTTGATCAAGTGTTCGAGACTTCTTAATTCCGTGAAGAGGTCTTCTGTATTTTTTAAACTGTCCCTATTAATCCTGTCTGTTATGAACTCTGGCAATCCTACCACGATCAAATCTAGCAAAGTGCGTTTATCCATTGATTTGTTTAGCTCTAATAAAAATCTTTCTTTCTTTAATGCATAGTCTAGTAGCGCACCATTTACATACCTAAAAGTAATCGCATACTTAACTGGGGACCAACCTTTATTTGCATAAGTCTCACAAAAGTTATCTCTCCACTCTTTCCATTTCGAGTCTAATGTAAATTTTATAAGCATTGAACTATACCAGTCTAAACCTGAGTTCTCTAAGAATAGCCTAAAAATTTCAATTCTGTCCGCGTCTTTATTTATTTCAAATCTTTCACATTCACTTTCAAAAGTATTTATCCACTGGATTACATCAGCACTCTTACCTCCGAATTTGTCTAGGACAAACCTTTCTGCTAATTTTTTTGAGTTAAATGGTTTATTTGTTTCACTTTTTCCCTTATCGAGTGTTGATAAGACCCTTTTCAGTACATCCTCCGTAATTCCAGTTTCAGTAGGCTGTGCCGTTTGTATCGTCTCCTCCAAAAGATAATCTTTGAATTGAACATTCTCCTCGTCCAAATATACTTCCCTTAATTCTTTTGTAAGAGTTATCCAGACTTTCCTCATTTGGTGTCTTCTTTGAAGCGAATTTTTAACTTTTGCATAAATTGGAGTTTTTGCCAATTCGTTGTGAAACTTCAATTGCTGGTGTTGATCTGGCATGCTATATTCTTTGCCCTCAGGAGTAGTAATTGTGGTTAGGAAAATAAAATTTGACTTAGCGTCGTCACCAGCCTTGACTACAAATTGGAAACATAGTTTGTCCATCTTTTTGAATTAGTTAAGACGATAATGTCGTTTTATAAGATTATATTCAATAAATTTTTTTAGGTGGCACCAAAATAAAGACACTATTGAGTTTCTCCTGTAATAAAGAGTTTTTTAAATTTTATTTATCTTACAAATACTATAACATTTATTTTAATTACCTGTAATAAAGAGAAACGACATTAAATGTCTATTATTCAAAATATGCCTTTTCTCCTTATTTTACAAATCTGAATAAGTACTTCTTTTTATTATAGATAACCTTATTATTAATAATTCATCATTACCACATGACGATCTGTCATCATGGTATTTTCCTATTCTTCTTTCTCTATTATTCTTATTTTAGCTATGTGCTTGCACCTCGGTTGTGGGATGATTACACCTTACATATAAAATATAAAATATAAAATATAAAATATAAAATATAAAATATAAAATATAAAATATAAAATATAAAATATAAAATATAAAATATAAAATATAAAATATAAAATATAAAATATAAAATATAAAATATAAAATATAAAATATAAAATATAAAATATAAAATATAAAATATAAAATATAAAATATAAAATATAAAATATAAAATATAAAATATAAAATATAAAATATAAAATATAAAATATAAAATATAAAATATAAAATATAAAATATAAAATATAAAATATAAAATATAAAATATAAAATATAAAATATAAAATATAAAATATAAAATATAAAATATAAAATATAAAATATAAAATATAAAATATAAAATATAAAATATAAAATATAAAATATAAAATATAAAATATAAAATATAAAATATAAAATATAAAATATAAAATATAAAATATAAAATATAAAATATAAAATATAAAATATAAAATATAAAATATAAAATATAAAATATAAAATATAAAATATAAAATATAAAATATAAAATATAAAATATAAAATATAAAATATAAAATATAAAATATAAAATATAAAATATAAAATATAAAATATAAAATATAAAATATAAAATATAAAATATAAAATATAAAATATAAAATATAAAATATAAAATATAAAATATAAAATATAAAATATAAAATATGAAATATAAAATATAAAATATAAAATATAAAATATAAAATATAAAATATAAAATATAAAATATAAAATATAAAATATAAAATATAAAATATAAAATATAAAATATAAAATATAAAATATAAAATATAAAATATAAAATATAAAATATAAAATATAAAATATAAAATATAAAATATAAAATATAAAATATAAAATATAAAATATAAAATATAAAATATAAAATATAAAATATAAAATATAAAATATAAAATATAAAATATAAAATATAAAATATAAAATATAAAATATAAAATATAAAATATAAAATATAAAATATAAAATTTTAAAATGTAAAACATTAAAAATATATAAACAATAATCGAAAAAAATATAAGATTAAATAATATTGGAAAGTGGAAGAATTAGTTTTTTTTTATTTATTAGATTATAATATTGGAAACTTAAATCCAAATATTCCATCTTCAACTCGTTGTAGGGTTGCTGCTTTCTTGAATTTAATAATGTTTTAATTTTAAACGCATAGGTAACAACTGTGTTCTTAATTTTATCAAAAAAAATGTAAAGAACATTTGACTACCTGTGTGTAGCCAAGTTCTGAATGAAAACACATTCTACCATCAATTTGTCTTTTCTGAACCCAAGATTAAATAAGTTAATACTTCATATTGATACTATGTACATACTAGACAAAGACAACTTTTGTTAAATGCAATATTATGGAAAATTTACAAGATAAGAAATTAAATATGAATATTAAATGTGTTTATTCAAAACCAATAAAGTTGTTGATTAATGATTATACCCTATCTATACACTGATACTCATATACATAAAGTTTTGTATGAGAAGAAATATATGTTTATTATTATCTTGACATAAACACATATTTCTAATGAGATTTAAGAAATATATTCAAAACCAATATTTATGTAGGTTGTAGGGTAATTTTGGCAACACTATACATGCCAATATTAAAATATTTCTATATAAATAATTAAAAATTTTGTGTGAATTTAAAATTCATGTTAACACACATAACAAAATTTATATTTATATTGAAATATCAGCTGCATTTTAGATAATTATAATGGAAAGCATTTTGTTTCTGTGCAACTGTGATTATATAAAATACATAGGTGATAAAATATAATAGGTATATTAATAAATGGGCTGCATCATTTTGAAGTCTCGTTAATTGAAAACATTTATTAATAAAATGACATGACAACATAGCATAGGGTCAAGTCCAATTCAAACATTTGGTTAAAACTTTAAATTATACAAAATATACACAGAAAAAAAAAAACACTAAAAAACAATAAGATTACCATATTGCGCTCTGAAAGTGTTAAATCTTATTAAAAGCAACAAAACAAATATGTAGTTTTTTTTGCTAATATTTCTAAAAAGCAATGATTGATTGAATAAAAACTTTTTGAAATTTTATAAGATGTTCGTGTTATTTTAAAAAGAATTCCACTGAAATTATACATCAATAATATGAAAAACTTATTATTTTAAAAAGTTTACTTACAAATGCAAATGAAAACTTCGCACACAGACAAAGAAATGTTTATTTTGTCTGTCGTTTGAGTGATAAATTTGTCACAATTGGAAATTTTAATTGTCAATTTGCACAGGGGCATAGCGCTCCGCTGGGAAACGGAAGGCCCTATACTCAGTAAAAACCAAAAAAAAAAAGAATGGAAAATAATAAAACTAAATATCACATAGCGGCCATTTTTATTTGATCAATAAGATTTACTCCATAGTTTTAATACGATCTCCTTCTTGAATGAAAATTAATATTCTATTTTCTGTGGTAAATTTTTCTCTGTGTATGTTCAACTCATTTTCTCTCACTCTATTCAATTAAATTTGTTTTGATTTTTTTTTTCAAAAATAACCTCTAAAAAAATGAGTAACAACATTATTTATTTTGCTTATAAAGTTACGGTAATTCCTAAAACAACGAATGTATTTTAATTTGTTGAACGCTGACAAATGAATCATTAGTGAATGAAAGTATCCTTCACTAAATACATGTTATTTATTTTTTTTTGGTTTGTTTCCACTGTTGCGTGTTTATTATTGTTACCATCATTAATGATCATTCAACGTTTAATTTTATTATTAAGGGTATAATAATTAATCATAATTCTTACCTGCTGTCCAACCAAAAATGAAAAAAAAAATTGTGTTTTGTTTATTTTTATATAAAATTCTGAAGGCTACCTTCACTAACGTATACACACACGTCTACTACTCTATTCCGTAACTTTTGCATTTTAATAAAAATGAAAATTTGCATTTTTAATGCTTTATGTTCATAATAAAAGTTTTCGAGAATTTAAATGTTTTTTCCGAAAATGAGCTAAGGGTATAGAAATTTTTGAATACGAAGAATTATTGTTTATTTTGTGGAGGAAACACCAACAACAACAATAACAAAAAACTTTGCTGCTTTTTATGCAAAAATAATTCCAATGGAGTTTGGTGTATACCGGATTTAGGATTAATTGTATATCTTTGTATTTGAAATAGAAAATAATTATAATATTTGATTCACCCTAACATTTATTAGCGCAGGTAAAAGTTGTGTGTATTTTGACATACAAAAATATAGATATATTTTATTTGTATATTATATATATTAAATAAAGACAGTAAAATTTAAAATTTTATTCAAAATTTACTGATTCAAACTATTAGTTGCCAATTCCTTTTGTTTACAACAATGTTTAATTTTAAATGATTTCTATGAATGAATTGAAATGGTACTTTTAGTTTCAATATAGTTTTGATTTAAAAATATTTAAGTTAAAATTTATAAAAATTAATAGTTAAATTCAAAATCAGTTCAAAAATATGTGTGTTGATGAACAGTAATTATTATACATGCTTCGAAATCTATCCACAAATCTAAAAGTTCACGTTTCTCATTTGTTAATTTTACGGTTTTTAGAAATGTATTTCAGCCTTCTCCAACTTTTTCCCAGTTGTGCTGATTCCTCTTCGACATTTCTTCGCCAAGTGTTTCTAAGCCGGCCGGCCTGTTCGCTTGCCTGTGTGAGAGGGTTCCATTGCCTCACTTTGGCTCGCAATGCATTCGTTACCCTTTTGAAGCGTATAGCCAATCCACCTCCACTTACATCTTCGTGTGATAGAGTTCATCATTAGAAATGTGTTGGGCCAGAAAATTCTCGCAGACATCTATTAACCAGGATTTGCAGCTTTCTTGTGACAGCGTGTGTTACTTTCCAAGTACCGCACCCGTAAAGAAGCACGGGATTAACATTGAAGTCGGAACAGTTTAAGCTTATAGAGTTCTTTCTTCATATTTTGGACAGCATCAAGAACCCTGCCTTTGCTTTCCCGATTCGGCCGTTAATGTCTAGTTTGTTTCTACATTTAATTAAAACTTCGACTAATTGTCGAGAAATATTTACTTGAACAAATGAAAAATTTTCAAAGCTATTCTTTATTGTTTTAGACGCTTTCATCTTTAGCACAACGATTTCAGCTTCTCCCTCGGTGCCGGTCATTTGAGGGAGATCTATGATCCTTTGAAGTAACCATAAAACTTCTGCGTAGTCCAGTTGTTTGGGTTGTGATTGCGGAATCCACTGAATTCCTCATTTTTCAGTCCACAAACTTTCGTGCAGTACATCACTAATCAGTAAAAGGAAAAGTATTGGTGACAGTATACAGCCTTGCAGTACCCCATTATGTAGAACGTGACATTTGAATCAATCATATATAGCCTTGTTAAGAGCAATCAATTGTGCTCCTGCGGGAGGCAAGCCAGATGAATTCCCTATTGACACTGGCAGACGTCTTTTCGAAGTCTATGAACAGCAGGATAAGTGGTGATCGATATTCGACGAAATGTTCGATGATGATCCTCAAGGAGTAAATTTGTCACCACAAGAATATCCAGTGCTTTGTCTGCTGCGAGTATATCTTCGAGGTAGTCTTCTATTCCCTCCAAGATGATTCTTGTTACTATCATGGCTACTGCAACAAGCACGCAAATTTCTCTTCTCTTCTTTCCTATGGCAGTAGGTTAGTCCATGTTCTTGGGACTGCTCTTAAGAGGTTTAAAGAAGTACCGTCACGTCCAACCGCTTTTTTGATTCATATTGTACTAAAGTGTGGAGTTCTCTACTGGGCTGCGAAGGTGCAGTGAGTATTCGTGGACTCACTTCACTGGCGGAAACTTGATTTAAAAAAACCAGAAAAGTATTTCTTCCAAGCGGTTTTTGATATATGGATTGAAATGCGCTTTTTTTGCCGCCATTTTAAACTGAGACCCAATTATCTATTCCAATCACAGAACTTGAGACGGGTGATTATGTATTATGGACTTTTATTTTTTACTCTGCCGACTGACCTGTACAGACACATCTGAACGACTATTTTTTTTTTCTTGGGTTCTAAAACAATGAATATATTTTTCTAATATTATCAAGTCTATAAACTTTACAAAAAAACAATCTTACACAACAGTGGTAAATAATAACAACCATTTTTTTTTCATCATGATATTATTTCTTCTCTTCGAATAGATAATATTGTAAAAATATTTCAAAAAAAAATAATACTAATACAAATAATACAAAAAACTAAAATAAAAATGAAAACAACAAAGAAATACAAAATTGAACCACAAATTAGCACGTAAACTCAAAGTCTGACTTTTATAATAAATCCTATCTCTCTCTGCATCAGCATCAGTAGCACCATCAAAATAAAAAAAATAAATTTCTATGTATTGAGATTATTTTATATTATTCGTAGTACTACTGCGCTGCGTTTTCCATTGGAATAATAACAACATCAACAAAAAACAACAACAACAACAATAACATCATCGTCGTGCAGAATAATTACTTTACGTCGTGATTTATTTAACTTGTTTTTTTTTTTTTTTTTTTTGATTCAAACCAGAGTGAATGTGCTGGCAAAATGACCTTTGATTAAGAGGTCTTGCATAAATATAGGTTTCAAGTATCTTTATGTGTTTTTTTTTTTAATTTGTTATACTCGTACCTAATAATTATTATAAATGAAAAAAAAATATATAAATGTATGTAATAATAATTTTAAAATGTATCCAAATTAATTTCAGCTTTGATTCAACGTTTTGTGATGAAAATTACTTGCTTCAAATAATTTGTTTATAACAAAAAAAAAAATCAAATAAATACAATTCTAAATATTTTTGAATGAAATAAAATTCAGAAAAAAAGTGTCAAGTGTATAAAAGTCCCATATTATCAACAACAACAAAAAAAAGCATTAATAAATTTATTCTATTTGCAAAATTTAACATAGAATAAAAAAAAAAAAAAAAATCGAGAGAACAATAATAATTCTCGTAGCATTATTTTTCAACACCAGCTGAGCTGAGAACAAAATTGAATAAATTTTAGCTGCGGATATACGGGTATGTACAAAACATAATATATTATTATCAAAATAAGCGAAGTTGCGCGTATAGGGTAGGTGTAGTATTTTAGGCGATTTAAACCTTTAGGACACGAAATATCTTTGTGACCATAATTCTATTTTTTTTTATCATAGCGAGAGATGCTGTCGGTATGAGTAATTACGTTCAAATTTATATATTTTTTTTTTTTTTGTTTTGCGTGGGTTTTGATTTGGTATCTGAAACATGCCATGTGAAGTTGTTATACACGTCAGGTAAAGGTATGCTGTTAAGGCTCACAGGGGTTACTTTTTTTTTTTTTTTTTTGGTTGGTTTGAACCCTTAATATCTGCAAGCAGAAAAAAAAATAAATATATTTTTTATCAGTTGGTTTGGTGGTGGCTGAAGAGGCAAAACGATTTTTATCGCTAGAAGCACATTATTCAGAAGGGAGATAGATTTGTGGGTTTTATTCTGAAAATAAATAAAAAAAAAAGAAAAAAACTTGAAGAAAAAGAATTGTTTTTTTTTTTCTTCATTTGTAGGGAAGAGGGTGGTATGCATAGCATGGTGTAGACAATAAAGAGGGTGTGAGAGGATAAAATGTCATGCTGTGCGATAATTTCTTTTGTAATTTTCCAATTTTTTTTTCTTCTTCCTGGTTCTATATAAATAGGTACATATATACTTACTCTCTGTTTGCTGTCACTGGTTTCTTGTTAACATAAAAAGGTCGCATTGTGATAATACCTACTGTTCAAAAAAAAAAGTAGGGGAGTGGGGGATTCTTGTATAACAAGGTCATATTGTGTAGAATGAGATTGAGGATAAAAAAAAAACACGAGAGAATATAAATCTATTTAGATAGATACCTACATCGATATAATTGTTTTTTTTTTTTTTTTTTTTGTAATGTAATATATTTTTGATCGTATTTTAGGAGGGTTGATGAATTTGTTGTTATAGATATCTTTGTTTTAGGTACACTGCCTACCTATCTAAATGGATATTGTTCATAAATGAAAATAATTTAATTTTTGATATTTTTATTTGATGTGAAATAAAATTTTTTATGTAAATAAATATATTAATGTGCATATGATTATGGGTGCTAGGATAATCCCTATTAGTGTAACATCAATTTTGACTTCTAAAGGGGTTTTATATAACCTTAAAAAAAAACTGACGTCCTTATTAGTGAGCTAGAATTTGGACATCAAAATTTTGTATTTATAAAAATTCTGTTAATCTAAAATTCTGTAATTGCCAAACAAAATTCTGGATTTCAAAATCTTTCTTCAAAACTCTGATATATTTATTGGAGTAAACACTGATATAACACATTCCTCAGACATCTTTAATGGAGTGAATTCTGATATAATCATTCTTCAGATATCGTTATTGGAGTAAGAACTATTATAACACATTATATTATAAGTCATTCTTCACTTATCGTTATTGAAGTAAACGCTGATATAAAGCATTCCTCAGATGCTTATTGGAACGTTTGCTCCAATTTCAAAAAAAAACATGAATTTTTAAACAATTTATTTTCTTACTTGAAAAATTTACTGCGCCTAGTAAACACCCCCACCAAATTTTGAAATGGTCGTGTTATATTGACAGACATACATTTTCAAAAATAAAATTAAAAATCTTTAAAGCCGTTTTTTCAAAAAATTATTTTAAAAAGTATTTTTATAAAAAGAAAACGATATTTTTATTATTTTTAAGTACATATGTACTTAAAACCAAAACTAACTCGTTCTCAAAATTTTTTTTAAAATATGCAAAAAGTAATTTCTTTTTTGAAATTTTGAAACGTAGCTAATACTCTTAAAAATCTGAAAAATATTTTTTCAGCTGGTAATTTTAATTGCTTGCAAAACCCCACAGAAATTTTTGTATTAAAATCGCTACATCCGTTTTCGAAATAAATTGTTTTGTTTTAACGGTTATATCACAGCTAGGTACCGTTGTTTTTTGGATCTAAAAAAATCATTTTCGTATAGGGAATCCCCCAGTAGTCAAGGGACAGACAGACATACCGACGAAATTTCGGAACGCACCTTATATGATTTATTTCTCGAGAATATGAAAAAAAACAGTGGTGATTGGAAATTATGTGTCATCCTACTTTCGTACCATTTAAAAATAGCATTGAAAACCTATAAACGAATCCAATTAATAAAAATGAAAATTATTGGTGACAATGGACACCTCCTAAACTTTTAATATTATTTGAAGTGACAGACAAAAACGTTTCTGTCTATTTTATCTCTATACAAAACTATTTAGCTATACTTATAAAATTTTCATTGTGAACTACCTTACCTACAAAACTACTTATTAATTAAACCAAAAAACTCTTTGAATTATAATTCTGCATAGCATTTTATAATACTAAAATTCTCTCTTTGTTTAAATATTCTATTTCAAGTCTTCAGTTATACAGAACAGCAAGACAGTGCTTGGCTTTAGAATATTTCTCTGTGTTTGAACTTTCATTGAAAACATTAAAAGCTCTAAAAATAAATTTAGATTTACCAGAAGCAAAATGTTTTTGTAAAGCATAACAAAAGTTTTAATCTTTACAAAGGTATTAGGTAGATTGAACAATAAACTTATATTTTAAGGGTATGGACTTTCATGTTTATATTGTACGAACATGTGTAAATTGTGTAGTATAAATTTTGAATTAATGAAGATATAAAACTGAGTTTATAAAAACAAGAAAAAAAAATGCACTTATAATAAGTTTAAGTTTCAGTCAGAGGTTCATAAAATATTTGAGTAAGGTCGAAATTTAATGAAGAACAGTTACGAGAATGTACAAGAGTGATGGAAGTTACAAACTATTATAATCACCATTGGTTTTAATCTAAGAAAAGTATAAGAAAAATAATGGAGACAATCTTATTGACCGTTCTGTGAGTCAGTTTTTATTTGTATTTTTTTTCATCGAGTGTTGAAACTTTTTCAAAATTTTTTATTAACAAATTTTTAATAATAAAAACATTTAAAATGAAAGTTTGGAATGAAATGGTGATCTACCACGATAAGTTGAAAGCAACTATTTTAACTACTAATATTGTTCAATTTTAATTGAAAAATTTTTTCCCAGCTGGGGCTTGAACCTAGACCAAGCTCCTTCAGAGCTATATGCACTACGCACTGCGCTACCGGAGTCACGTGATCAGGTTCATTATAGATTAGTTTTTATTATTTGAATAGCGCATTTAATCCCTAAAAAATAATATATGTCCATATTTTTTGTTATAAAAATATAGGCATAAACGAAAATTTTGTTCACCCTTTAAGGATAGTTTTGGAGGTTAATTTATCAGATTTTCAGAAAATTAACAATTTGATTGCTTTAATATCAGCAAAAAAATTACTTCTAATGAGAAAAGAAATAAATATAAATATAAAGAAATAACATATACATGATTTATTGAAGTAAACTCTTTGGAGTTTTAATAAGATTTTCGTATTATTTCAATAAGAAAACCATTTAAAAAGTAAATTTAATACGAAAAACATATTATTTTTAAAAGTATTCTTATTAAAATTTGAATCCTTACAAATGCAAATGCAGAGTTCAGGCACATAGAGATAAAATGTTTACTTTTAACATTGGAATTTTCTACGTCGAATTAGCACAGATTCAAAGAGTCAGAACATCGAATGATCATTTAAATGTCAAACTTATAACAATAGACAAATATTTTTTTGGCGGCCATTTGGAGGCCATCTTCGAAAATGAGCATTCCATTGGCGCCCATAAATTTAAATATGAGCTTATCCACCGAAATTGGCTGGTTTGTTAAGAAAAACTAGCGATTCTCTAATTCTTTGTTTATTTCAAATGCGTATCTACGCTTTGGAATAATCATCACTTAATGATAAGTCACTGTGGACAAACTGACCTTGACACCAAAAAAATGGAAATTGTAGAATTTTTAAAATATTTATCGTCGCAAAAAAAATAAAATATAAGTTTCGAATATCCGTGGTACACTGTAAGTGTAAATTAACATGTACCTACCTGCATCTACATAAACAAAAAAAAACGAAAACAATACCTAAGTAGGTGCATAGGTATCACGAATTAAAAAAAATTCTTTAATCAAACGGAGCCACATGTCAGTAAAAAAAAAAAAGTTAACAACACGTGTAATCCGTTGAATACTTGTAGCTTGGTAAGCCTTCGTCGGCGGCGTCGTCGTTGCATTGTCTATGCCTGCTTACCCGCATTTTTTTTTTAATAGTCCATAGGTACAGTTATACTCATACACAATATTATATTTATGGAGATATATTTTTTTACGAAGCTTGAAACCATAAATTGCACCGCATTTTGCTGGTTTCCTGCATCATTTCATGAAAATGCTTTTATGTAACATTTTTTTATTTATTTATTTGTTTGGATGCCTATTACAGTTTTTTTTTTATTAGTTATCTTGTCTCTCTTTTCAATCAAATAGTAATTTAATTTACTTTTTTTTTTTGTGTTTCATTCAATTGCCTGTGCAAAATAAATTTGCAAACACGCAGCATGGTTTGCAGTTTAGGGGGTTTGACTTTTATTTTTGTTTTTGTAAATTTTTGGTTGTATTTAAAAATAATAATTATGCAAATTAATGGATCGAGAGGGAGATTCTCAAATAATACCCCGACCTAAGCCGTTTTTTTTTTCTGTTGTCCATTTGGCTATTTGATTGTTTTGAATGACAAATGGAATGTGGTGTATAACGAAATTACCTTTAAGTCACATTTATTTGGTTTGTTAGGTATTTGTGGTATTATGCGCTCATAATTAAAAATAAGTCATAAACGGATTAGTTGGAATAATTTTAGTAATTAAATTATACTTATTTTCGGTTAGTTTATAAATATTACCATCGTCGATTTAATCGATTCATACAATCATGAAATGGGATTAGCGATAGGTTAGGTATATTGTAATAAATGGTCAAGGCCATGGAGTGAAAACGTTATGTTTCTATAAAATTTTTGCTCATAACGCGAAAAATACCACGAAGTGGCTTATGTACGTTTTTTTACTTTTTTTTTATTTACGTGGTGTTTTCAAAAAGTATCCCAAATTTTGTAGCTTTCGTGGGTTACATATATTCGAATTTCGATTTTTCGTCTAATGTCCAAATCGTTAATAAAAAATTGAATGGTATAGGAGCCAATCGATATGTTTAGGTCCTATGCAACTTCTCTAAAAGTTAATCCAAAGATTGGCCAGTACCAATTTCTTCACTTCAGCGTCCGACACGCTCTTCGTCGTTCACATCTTCTCTGCCCTCTAAGAACATTTTTTATCACCGATACGATAAACGTTTCCTCCGTCGAAGGTAGCTTTTCCGTATGCAACAACATTCGGAATTCATCCGAACACATACTTTCGTTTTTCACACAAATTTTGATACAGGTTTATTTGTCCATTTTTTTGAATTACCTAGTATAAAAGTCGAAAATGATTTTCTTTAAAATACCTACACTACACTCGACTTTTAAAAACTATTTCAAATATGTCAAAATTTATTTAAACTCTTTTTTCAAAATATAAAAAAATTATTATTTTTGGAGAAGCATACATACATACGATAGCAAAAAATAATTCAAAAAAGAGTTTGAAGATATGGAAGAAGGCTGAAACAATCGGGAGGATGAAGACATGCAATGCATCAGGGTGGTTAAATATTTAGGTTAACAAAGCATTTAGAATTTGTTCTACTTTCAGCATTTGAGATAATCAGTTTGGAAGAACCTAGAAAGAATGGCCAATCAAAATTATGTACGAAAGCCATAAGACAAAATGAAAGGATAAAAATGTTTTTAAAAATAAAAAAAAAATAAAAATCCATTGTATTGAAAAATTATATTCAAATTGTTTTTAAAATCGCAATTCGTATAGAATTTCCTTTTCATGGAGTTTGTCATAAGATCCATTAATTTTGTCTCTGCGTTGGCCTATATTTTGTGTTTTAATTGCTAAAATTAGGAAAATTAAAACATAGAATGTCAAAAAGTGAAATCGACCATACAATTACATCTGCTTTTGCATAACACCATTTAAATATATTTTTTGTCAAATTCGGTTATTTAGAAGATTTTCCACCAAATCAATAAAAAGTGTCCAAATTGCATTTCAGTCCATCTACCACTTTACCCAATAATTTTGTCGAACGCAAAAAAAAAAAATGAAAAAAAAACAATCAGTAATTTGAACTGAATATGTTTATGATATGTTGAAAGCGAGGGGAAAAGGGGATCGCAGTTATTTTATCTCATTAATTTTACAAATATTTCACAAATTTACAACCAAACTTCTGACGTATACTAATACGGATATTTAAATACCAACAATTTTGACACACACAAATTACAAATGCCATTATATTATAATTTAAACCGATCAATACCTATGAGACTAATCTAACTGCCCATCTGACCCCCAACTGAGCTGGCGTCTAATTTTCGTTTTTTTCGTCCGGTGTCGAAAAAAAAACTGTGAATTGAAACAAACAAACAAAAAATTGTATTAATTGGAATATATTTTATTTAGACACAAACCGTTTGAGAAGCTTAGATAAAATATTTTTACATTTTTCCAAACTGACAGAAGAAAAAATCTTTAAGCCAAGAAATGAAGAAGAAATGAAAACCTGGTTAATGCATGGATAACAGGACCAAGAAGAATGCCAAAAAATGACAGACCACGAAAATGTAGAACACAAAAAGAATTTTAAAAATGAGTCAAATGCAAAATTATAAAATATATTTTTTCGACAAAATAAAAAGCAGAATGCAGTTAAAGAAGCTTGATGATGCATGAAATGATCTACAAGTTTAAGGCATTTACAGTCCTCATACTCCTGATTGCTTGCATGTTGTTGATATCTCTTCATTTTTTTGAATAATATTTCCGTCTTCAAAACATAATTTATTCTTAAAAGGACGTTTTAAAGACAGTTTGAATATTATAAGAAAACCATTGATATAGACTGTTGTCAATGAAGATTGTTGTTTCATCATCAAGGAATGTTTGGCGATGGCTTGGGAGACTTTAAATAAATTTGAAAATGATATCGAAGCGTTAGAGGCAGCAGCGTTCTTCCAGAATGTTTTTTTCAGAGGTATTAAACTTTAAAAATGAATAAAACAAAGATGAATTTTCAAAATTGACTCTATTCGAAAGATAATCTTTTGGCTTTATAACTGAAATATGATGGATGTTATTTAATCTGGAGTTCCAATTGTCGATCACTTTTTGCAACATTTGTTGACAAAAATGTTGTCCTCCAAGTCCTCCATCATTTTGAGAAAATAGACTAGCGGTCTTAAATCGTAAAATCAAAACGTGAATTTATGCGGTTACCACAGGTTTGCTTCACTTAATCAATTGTGGTACGAACTGTGTGACATGTTCCGCCGTCATGTTGAAACTACAACTCCTACACATCTATTGATTGTTCAATTGTGGAACGAAAAATTCAGGAAACATGGCCTTATAGCGACCACCATTGACTGTTCTGGCCAGCATCGTCAGCCCATAAAGCACACCATCCAGTCAATTTTTCTGGATGTAACGTTGTCTCAACAAACAATTGAGGATTATCTGCACTTCAGCAGTTTTCGTAGCCATTCAACCAAAACTGAGCTTCATCGCTAAACGAAATTCTCTTATGAAAATCGGGATCAACGACAATCTTGTTTTGGGTCCATACACCGATTATCTGAATTGGATTTAGTAAGCACGCAAACCAAGATCCTTCCACAAAATCTTCCATAAAGTTGATGGACACATATCCAATTCCTGTGCCCGATGGCGAAGAGACCGATTCGGCTCTTTCTCTAAGGTACTGGACCACGCGACGTCTCTGTGGATGCGTAGAGTAAATGTGGTGCGTAAACAGTAATTGCTCTAATAGACGTACATACTTCGAAGAGAACCATGATTTTCAAAATATAAGTTTGCACAATTTGGAGCGTTCAGGCCTCAGTATTTTAATGTTAAAAAACTGAACTAAAATAAACACAAAACACTTAAAAGCTATTAAAATGGCGGTCAGTAAAAAATGTGTTCCCAACTTAAAAAAAAAAAACACTTTCTATCTAGTTCGATTTAACCATCAGTAGTTTTTTTAATAGTTGTCCCAAAGTAGCTACATGAACAGATGACGAAAACTGTAGGCTTTTCCTTTTTTTTTTAATTTGCAGTATATTCATTCTGTAAGAACTGTCGCACTTCGAAAATCATAAATTTCCTACCACAAACATACCTTACTTGGTCATTCTTTAACATCCAATTAAAGTTTTTCTTATTAAATGAATGGCTTTATCATAACATTAAATAGAAACCATACTTCAAAAATTAATTACCGGCAACTTCATACTCACATGAAGCTCCAACATTTGGTAACTATAAAACTGAAAACAAAATAATGTCTTAATTTCCTGTTGTTTGTTATATAGTTCATGCTTCATTTGTGGAAACCAAAAATACCCATTCACTTTCCATTTAACCTCCAAGCTGAGCATAAGCTCAGCCATTTACAAACTCGCTCGCTCATTCGCAGCACACGGTTACACCGCACCGTTCTCATCTAATCACGATACATTACATAGCCACAAGGCAGCCATTCGCTGTTCGCTGCCTAACTGAATTGTGCTATATTCTGCGCCTCGTCGCCGCTGCCCGCCGCGCCGCGCCGAGTCACTCCGTTGCCTAGGGAAAGTTTATGAAACACAAATATCGCACAGCGTCCATATAATGATAGTTAGCGCACACAGCGCGTATAAACCATAACAACTGCAAGCAAAATCCATTCAAAACAGCGAATACCGTTCTTAACTATACGTATACCCCGGACCCAGAGAGTTGTGTTGAATTCTCACGTAGGAAATAGGTACGTGCTCTAATCTATTTGGGCAGAACCGTAACAGAACTTCACCACGCTGCATTCTGCAATGCAACCGTAACGCGGAAAAATACTCGTTCTCGTATCTCTGTTGAGCTCGTCTGCATTATGGTCATGTTCCATCAATATTTGGATATGTATCATTCTGTACGTTTGCAACGTACAAGTTTCAAAAAACCTTGATCATTATACACAAGAAAACACACAATTTTATTATTATTGTTTCGTGTTATTATTTTCATTTTCAAAACAAAAGCATCCTTTGTGTGTGTGTGTGTGTGTTTTTTTTGCTGCACATCAGGCAGGATCTAAAAAAGAAAATTTGTAGCTGCATTAATAATAAGGAAACAAATAACAACGTTCAATTGAATTGAATGTTGTTATAAATCAAAAATGCGTTGCCTTTTTTATTTCGCTGATGCCTCATTCGGAATTAATTTCAGAGACTAGCGAGTGTGATAAATATGGACTGGCAATGTGATAAGACACCCGCGAAATATGTATGAATTTATATGAACTTTATATCAAAATAGGTAGGTGAATGAAATTGCATCTCTACTGAAATTGGCACTTTAATCTACGTACCTACAACAACAACAACAACAACAACAACAACAACAAAAAAAAATGTAATGCAATTTATGTTGTATGCCAATTTACAGCTCTTTAATACTGTATCGAATTTCGTTTTCGAATTTTATTATACAGACAGCTATGGAGTCAACACCTAAAGAGAGAGAGGGAGAGAGAGATCATCAGTGTTGAAATTTATGTAAATAATTATCCTGAACAAAAGGGGTTTCCTTTACAAAAAAAAATAAAAAAAAAAAAAACAGGCGGCAATGCGGGTGTTCTATAATTACGTTTTATTTTGGGTTAAGTATATTTTTTTTTTTGCTGCTAGTTATTTCAGACTGAAATCATACGCTGTGAAAGGCGGCAAAAGACCACACACACACACACATAATTATTATGGAGTTGCATAAACATGGTTTTTCATTTTCAATTTTATACCATATATGATTAAATTTCAGCAAATTGGAATGAAAAGAATTCAGTTATAATCCGTAGCAATACATTATTTACATTATAATGAATGTGTAGGTAGGTAATTGTATTTTATTATATTATTGATCCTGGATATCGATTGTCGTTGCAAAAAAAAAAAACAACAAGTTTTATATAACGCAAGTTTTATTAAGACAATTTACTGTCAAAACTAACCTTTCAACTCTGTTTAAACTTAATTTAAAATTTCATAACAAAAGCCAATACATATTAAATGTAAGTGTTAAAAAATACATGAGTTAAGTAAGCCCCACCAGTTTCTGTAACAAAGAAATGTGATTTCAAAAAAAAAAACTTCGCAAACTTGAGATTTTTTTCATTTCAGTTTTTACGATAACGAATCATACGTGTCCAATTTGTGCAAACAAAAAAAGTTATTTTTTCAATGTGCTCAACTTTGTTGTGATATTTTTTAACCTGTGATGCCATATGACGGCAGTTTTTTTTAAGACTTTCGCAAATTTAAAGATTTTGCGAATAATTTTTTTTTTTCAAAATTCCATATTTAAAAAAAAATCTTACGTATATTTTGTTTGCGCTATCAGCTTGGCTGCTTGTAAACAAATTTGATGAAGAACTTGGATTTGTAAAAAATATAATAAATATTGCGAAGTATGAACTTTCCTACTTTAACGATCGAAAATTAATTTTACAACTAAGGGTGAAGTCAGCAGAAGACAGGTGAAAACATTTTGAAGAACTTCGCAAACTGACAAATTCTTTTTCAATTTTTTTTTTAACCTGATTTTTTTTTCTTTTATTAAGTGCTGCCACTTTTTGTATATAAAATAAGCATTTAATTTTTAAAATAGTGGAATTAAAATTGCGAAGTGCAAAAAAATTGTCTAACCATAAACGTATTTGGATTTAAAAAAATTGCAAATTTTGCGAACTAAGGTTAAAATTTTGCGAATAAATTTCTTTTCTTAAATTTTTTAAAAATTTATTCTTGCTGTCTTGTGCTCAAGTATGTATGTAACAATAAACAAATAGCAACTATTGAACATTGACCAAATGTGTTCTGTAATCCATTCGACTTTTCACGCCACTCACATTTGCTGTAAATAGTCTAAAAAACCTCGCAAACTTAAAATTTTTGCCAATAACTTAATTAACTTTGTCCGATTTTTCAAAAAAACTAGCGTCTGTTTTTTTTTTTGCTCTGAGTTTTCGTAAACATCAAGTAAGATGCTATTTTGATCAAAAAAAAAAAAAAAACGTTCGCAAATGAGCAAATTTTGCGAATTTTTTCAATTTGCAAATTTTTGAAAACATCAAGTTCGATTCAACTTTTTCCAGGACTCAAACAATTATTCCAGCGTTTTCGATTACCAGCCTCGCTCATCTAACAAAAAATAACAGAAATCTTTTTTTCACGGGCTTGTGCCTATTGTGAGAAATTGACCCTAGCAGTTCAGATTCGGCATAAAATTGTCGGTCCCTTCGATTCTCGCTACAGAGACAGACATTGTTGATTTGTTGTAAGTCACTTAGATCTTGGACTCTTGGTCCTTCATGGATAATAAAAATAGTTTCAGAGATTTTCAAGAACTTGTGCTGTCAAATCTCGAAAACCGCCTTAAACTTATTCTTTCATACACCTAGTTTTAATTCAACTCAACAGTATGGCCCTTTCAACTGACACTGTGGGTTTTTTGTCAGCAAATTTGGTGAAATTTCAATTTGAAAAATATCGCCCAAATTTCTGTTTTTTAAATTTTATCACAGGCTGAGTCTTAAGGTAAAGCAGGAAGAGTGAAAGAGAAAGAGAGAAGATATCTCCAACAAAAGAAGAAGAAGAAGAAGAAGATTTTAGCACTTTTTATGGTGCGTCATTGCTCCATTTTCTTGTCCAAAGCTTAACTAGAGTAAAGGGGGATGTAGGCCCATTGTTGACTTATGTTCTCTGCAGTCATGTATACCTGTCTTATTTCTCCTATACATAATTTAATTACTGCTGCATATAAAGTCAAAGATATATTTTTTTTGTTTCCAACACACGCGATATCGCCCAAGATTTGCCTTTTGAGACAAAACTTACGGTAATAGATCATAACAGGTGGTATATCTACTCTCCATAGCTTGGTGGACTTTTTTTCCTTCATCCAACTACCAACCACCTACGTTCCTTTGTTTTTACTCCTTATGGCTTAGTATTGTTGCGTTTGTTTTTGCTTTTAGAATATTGTTGCTCCTGAGCAGAGGTTTTGTTCTGTTTTCTTTTTTTTTTTTTAAGGTCATTGTGCGGTCTTAGGGGACAGGGGAGGAATAGCAAAGACGAGGACGAATACAAATACAAATACGAATACGAATACGACATCATCACAGACTGGTGACGGGACGAATTGGAGTGTTTTTACATCTATTGTTTCAAGGCGCGTGCTTAGTCTTTTGCAAAACGAGCTAAAATGAATATGAAATGTGTCTAACCTGGCATCATGATGGGGACGGGGCGGGCGGAGCGAGGCGATCAGGACAACAAGCTTGCTTTTTATACAAAAACATTATCAAGAGATGATGTCTTCTTTCCCAGAAATGAATGAGAAGACACTATGATTTTTTTTTTGTCTTACAACTACTTTATCTACCACTTCAACCCCAACCATCAACAATGAGGTGAATAACTGAGTAGGTAGGTAGGTGGTTATTGTTCTCGTTATGCCACGAATGATTTTCCGTTTACATCTATATTCCTTGGAAATAGAACAAAACCCCGCTCTCGTCCTGAATGAAAGTTGACTGACTTCATGCTGCGGCTCGGCTATAAAATGTAGGTACAAGAAAAGGAACTTTTCGGTTCATAATAATCACACTTTCTCAACTCCAACTCAAACTCCAACTTCAACTCAACTCGACGTTCGTTCATTCGTTTGGTTTTTCGTTCTGATTGTAATGTCAATTAATTTTTGAAATGTTGTGCATGTCTGGTGGATATGACTCAAGGCGGATATGACTTTGCAGCCTCCAGGGTATTGTTGTCTTGCCATCTGCTATTTCTGATAAACAGCCAACCGGATTTCTATAATAGTAACAGTCACGTTCTATTTCTATGTGATGTTGTTTTTTTTTTTTTTTTTTTCTCGTTAGTTCGTTCGTTTCCTTCTAAAAGCAAAGACAGCAACAGACAGTGTTGGAGGAATAATGTCTAAGGGACTTTCTAATTTTGCAGCTTTAATCGAAGAGGTTGTTGGTGTTGTCCTCCACCTCCATAACCTACATATAAATATATATGTTTGGCATTTGGCATGTGAATCGTGACTATTGATTAGGGATGCTATTTTGAGAAAGTTAAGTTCGATTTTTGTGTATTTTTTTTTTCTTTTAAATTTGTATGTATGTTGGTACCTCTGGGTTTTTTTTTTTTTGTTATCTCTGAACTCTGGACCCTACAATTATTCTCCTTTTTATGTTTTTTTAATCATATTTTGTATGTTTGAGTAGGGATTTGATGTGAACCCTCAAGGGGCTCAATCAACTGATAAACACTGGATTATTAATATGAAGTATATAGTGGGTAGTGTTTATTGGGAACATTAATATGTGAATTAAGTAGGTTGTCTCATGTGATGGGCATATTTTCTTTTTTTTTTCTTGTTGTCTGACCTTTTCAAGACATTTTTATGAATTGAACAGTATTACTATTTTAAGAACGTTTTTTTATTAATATTCGGTATGGGAACTGACCTTTAAGTTTTTCTTTTGCAAAGACCAGAAGATATTCTGTGCATATAAAAGACTTCGTGATTGTTATATGCAAAGCTTCTAAATAATTCGTAGTTAAGAAACTTTTAGTACGTTAGTATACAGTTCTTGAATGAGGGAGTGATTTTTAAGCAAAAAAAAATATTTGACGTTCAAATTTTTTTATTGAACTGATGTGAACTAACCTGAAGTGAAGAAAATATTTGTCTGGGAAACTGTTCTAGTGGTTTTAATAAAGTAGAGTTTTGTAAGTTAATATACTAATTGTTTTGTAAAAAAAAAATTATTTACGAAAGTACCTGCCATAGAAACAGATTTTCGGTTTTCGATTTTCTTATAAATGGTTTGACGGATTGCGAAATATTTGTTTTTTATGAAAGAGCTCCTTATTTACTTTATTAGGTCCTCAGACTTATTATGACCGTTGGTTTCCCCTTACGTGGCGGAGGACCTTTACTACTCCTACGCGCCATCTTGTACTGTTCCTGGAGATGTATTTCAGATCTCTGACATCTGCATCTAATGTGTATCCGACACTATCCGGATAGTGTCGAATTTTTGATACATGTATCCGGATAGTTGCAGGTATCCATTTATCCAAAAAATCAAGGTAGCGGAGCACGAATTTGAAGTGGGGCAATTCTTTCAATACCTTGGGTCAATAGAATACAAGAACAAATACGCGGGCGGCTGCTCAAATCCAACAGAGCCTACAGTCTGTAGAGGACCATGACCCTGCCAGTACTCATGTATGGATCCGAGACTTGGGTACTTAGCAAAAGACACTCCGACCTCTTAGCCGCGTTCGAGAGAAAAGTCTTAAGGAGAATTGTTGGCCCCATATGTGAGGAAGGACGATTCCGGAGAAGGTACTATCCTGAATTGTACGCAATCTACCTTGAAGCAGACATAGTGACAAAAATTAAGCTCGGTAGACTCCGGTGGGCAGGGCACCTAGCTCGCATGGGCGAAGAGGAACCGACTCGGGAAGTCCTTTGTGGTAAATTCATTGGTAGACGGCAGCGTGGTAGACCATGCTTGCGCTGGAAAGATGGCGTAGACCAGGACGCCCGAAGACTTGGGGTGCGCAACTGGATGGCGTCGGCTCGAGATTGGGATAGGTGGAGAGATGCCAGGACCGGACCCCAGTTGTCGAGCCGATGATGATGATGACTTCGAAGCACTTATTTAGATTGCATTAGATTAAGCTTTTTCTTTTTTTCTATCTTAATTCCTAACAAAATTTAAAACGTAGGTCAACTATTTCTCAAAGATTAAAGTCATCGATTTACATGTAATTACGTGGTATGTATTATTCCTTAAACTTAATTTATCTTGTAAAATTGTTCTCTACCATCTCTACCTCTCGATCTTCAAAACTATTATCTTCATACCTACATTACATAACAACAATCATCTTTTCTTTGTTTTATTTTATATAATCGATAAATCTTTGCAACCTAAAACTTCAGTTAACAAACCCAATTCAAATTGAACATTGAACGCCTAAGGCGATTTAAACAAAAACAAAGAAAAAAAAAAAAACAATAGTGAATTTTCTGCTCAAGTTGATTTCAAAATCTGTGATGAATATTGATAAATCTCTCTACTCTCGTATACATCTCTTCTAATATTTTTCAAAAATTATTCAATTTCCTGCGCATTTTGCTATACCCCCTAAATCAATAATAAAATTCATCTCAACTTGGCCACAACAATAAAATTTTCTTCATCCACATTTATTTGTTAACCAAATTAATACTCACACTTCCGAAGATATTGGTTGTTGGTTTGCCTCAAAATACCTCTCTTCGTCGTTGTTGGTCGGTCGTCATCGCTCATTTGAAATCATCTGTTACTCGTTTACTTCATCCGACCCCAAGAAAACGAAAAAAAACCGATCCGATTACAAATTCCATTCTTTACAATCAAATCTATTCATTGGTCGGACAAAGAATTTTGAAGAGATAAGTTGAAGCTCAATATTCCGCACTTGTGTATCTCTTAAGAGCATATTTGGTAGGTATATAGATACAAGATGAAAAATAGTTACAGATTTGATTCGAACAAAGCTAAACGAGGTAAACATCAGAGCTATATGCGATTGCTGATGGTATACGGTGGTGGTCCATCTGATTTGATATTCCATCATCATTTTGCTTCCACTAAAAATTTTTGTTGTTGTTGTTGTTTTGTTTGTCTGGATTTACTGTTCTGCAAGTACCTACCTACTATGTCCATATTTGAAAGACGAATCAGATGGATTATCTGATATTAATCATTTCGATGAACTATCAATCGTAGAGAAGCGTTTTGATGATGAAAAATGATAACAAATAAAAAAAATATTGTTGTATTTTATGAAAAAAGAATTATGGTATAAGGTATGGAAAATGAGAAGACTCAAAGCATTTGAACAAGAGAAGATATTAAATTTGTTATTTTGTTACAAATAATTGTAATTAATCATCCTCTCGTTTATGAAAGTTCTGTTGTCCTTGATGTGGATTTTTTTTCATTCCGCTTCCGCTGCAAATTCTTGATATTTAATTTCATTTTTCTACCTTTTTCTGAGTTCCATTAATTTCTGTGATGAAGTTCCACGTTTGTTTGTTGCATCTACTTATTGGAATGCATAAATTAATACACTGATGAAAAATGTAAGAATTTTTTGGATAATTTTAGTTAACGTGTAATGGTTACATATCAATTTATTTATGTAAGCATTTTTTTGATAGTTTTGGTTAACGTGTAATGGTTACATATCAATTTATTTACCAAAAATAAACAAGTCTGAACAAAAATTATGAAGTTTACTGCATATCTACTCAATAAAAATGCTATAGACTTGCTACAGTGAAATAATGTAATGACTACATACTTATATATACTTAAAACCACCAACCCATCTGTGGTCATCACATGAAGTTACTAGCAGATTAAAATCAATTTGCAATCTAACTCTGTTTTGGATTTTATTGAATAAATGCATAATATGTACTCAGTACATAATTTTTTTAAAACGAAAAAGTCATGTCACTGCACTCATGAAACAGTGTTATGTGGTGAATGCGAGCGATATGCTGTCAATACCTTATCTATTTCAAAACCAAAAAGTTATTCAAATCAAAAAGTGTCAGTTAACCCATCAAGTGTTGTAGTGAGTACAAGGATTTTGCATTCTCTCTATATTAACTTATTTTATTTATTTAACTTTATGATTTATTTTTAACCCCCAAGCTATCTTAACTGCAGTTAACAAATTTATGTATGTACTGAGTACAAGGAACTTGCAGAAAGTTAATTTTGTTTTTTCTTCACATCTATTCAAAACCAGCACTTGACTTATTGAATAAAATGATATTTAGTAAGTGCGTAATCTATTTAAAAAAACCCCAAGTTATTCAAATTCAACTCTGCAGTACATCTTTCAAGTTATGTGCTGAGTACAAACAAGTGTATTGACTATATAAAAACCTTTATTGAATAAATGCTAACTTTAGTTATAAAGAAATTTTTTTGAAAGCTTAAGCAATCAGAATTGAAGTCATCTTAAAAATATCATATATCATCCCGACTTCACTGTGATGTTATCAGTACATATCCTTTTCTTCGCAACATAGAAACTTGAAATAGGTCTTCAAAACTGGAGTTTTTTTATTTACTTAAAAATACAATTCCTGAAGTTGTTGTTTTAAAGAAAATCGAATTTCGCTAACTTCAGATTCTATCTACAGTTAGAAAAAAGCTTCAATTCAAATTCTGAAGTCGTTGTTTAAAAAAAAATTATACTTCATCCATAACTATGCCATGAATGAAGCATAAAATGCCTTTTCTCAATTTCAATCTCTTTGGCAGGGAATTTTAAATATTTGCAGTTAAAGAAAGTATGAAGCCCAAATTTGAAGTCTTCTTAAAAACAAATCGGTTTTTAATTCCCACTTCAATGTGAATTTTGGAGTACATAGCGTTTTCTTCACAACCTCTTTCTAGATTTTCTAGTTTACAGTTCTTTGCTCAGGGATTTTGGTGAAAAAAAGCTTTTAAAGCTACATTCATGGTGAAGTTAACGATGAATTTCATTTTTTTTTTAAAGTATCGATTTCAAAATTCAAATTGAAGTGTTCCGAAAAGCAGATGAAAAATTCAAATTTGGATTCCTTTTTCAATTTTCCAGCTCAATCGGTTACTGAGAAAAGTACAAAAATATAAATGCTGTGAATTATTAGCTGCTTACGAATTGATGCAGAGAGAATATTGATTTCAACATGCAATGATTACATGAAATCTATGTGACTATGTGTAGCATGATTTTAGAACACACAGTTGCTCCCATTGCACCTCAAGGTATCCTCTATTTTTAAATTTCAATATTGGACTTGTGATCAAAAGACAGATTTCGTTTTGAAAAGTATTTTTCATTGCTTCTTATTTTGTTTAATGTTTTCATCGTTGTCCTTACCTACTGACTTATACTTATACTCTTCCCTCAAAGTATTCCACGACACAGACAAGAAAGTTCTTCTTAATGAGTGATTAATTAATGTAAACATCTTAATTTGTTTATTGACTTTTATGGTTTTTCTTTTCTTTTCTATTTTTTTTTTTGTTAATTAGAAGGACTTCAAAACATTTCCAAGGAACTTTTATTTAATTTTTTTTTCTACTTTTCCACCAAACACTTGCTTTCTTTCCAACATTCAGTTGTTGTATTCAGCAGTATTCAAGGCTAAAACGATGATCATTCAAAAAGTTTTTCTCCAAGCGGAATTCTTGAAAAAAAAAAAATGTCATTGGTTTCTACAATAAATTCCATTTTTTTTCTTATTTAATTTATGTATTCTGTATATGTATGTCTATGTTCTTATTTACATCAATGTACATTATGTACATACTGTTTTTTATTTCGAAAAGTAGAAAGAAAGTTTTTTATTTTTCATATTTAAACTTTTTTATTTCTGATGTGTAGGTATGTATATGAATGTGCGTAGTATGAAAATGAAAGGAAGTATGGGTTTTTTTTTAACGAAAAGACAAAAGGACCAAAAATGATTCTAGGAAATACTTTTTTTTTCTCGTTACGTTTTGTTGGAAATTTATTTCCTCTTTGCATGAAAACCCTTTTTTAAATCCAGTTTATTATAATTTTTTTTTATATTATTTCTTGTTTGCTATGTATAAATATATATGTAAATGGGTATCTGACGATGACGTACATTTTGGCATCAATTTATTGCTGAAATAAGATTTTTCAAAAATCTTTAATTCAATGTTTAACTAGAAATTTTTCAACGAGACGAGTTTGTTTTATGTATAAAGTTTGACAAAAAGAAAAAATACTGGAGTGGGCGACTTTCATCTCGTTAAGCGGGAACAATATTTTATCGGCTATAGCTGTTTTAAAGCCAAAAATAAATATTTTTAATTTTGTTTGTTTCTAGCCAGGTCTCTGAATAAGTATTTTTGAAACATCGACAGTCGATAAATCGGTTTTTTTTTTTAATAATTTGTTAAAAATTTTGGGAAAAATATTTGGTATTAAAACATAGAGTTTCAAAAAAAAAAAAACATTTTCTTGAAAATTCTAATATCATATATTACTAAGATTAATAGGACTTTTTCCATCATAATTGATGATAGCAATCCGTCAAGCAGCTTATAAGAAAATTGAAAAACAAAAAATCCGGTTCTTAGACACTAGACAAGTACCGTTATAAACAGTTTTTTAAAAATACTTTTTGACCAAATATTTTTCAAATTACTTACAAAAACTCACAGAAAAGAAATAAACATAATTATTACAGCTGTTTTCGAAATAGATGAGTTGTTTGAGAATTATGATCTATTGTCTTCTAACGGTATTAAACAACACAAAATTAAATAAGACAAAATAAATTGAATTTAAAGAATATTTGCTTGAAAAAAAATCAGTTAAAATATTAAAAAAAAAAAATTCCAACTGTATCCCTTGTTCACATTACTCTTATGAATTCAGGATAATTTTAAAAAAATTTACACACAAATTTTGACATTTAATTTTAAAATAATTAATGTATTTTTTTTCTCTTTGGCTTTTCAGGTATATTTGCTCAAAAAAAAGGTAAGTTCAATCAAAGTTGTTGTTTTATTCGCAATGTATATTTTATTCATATGTAATACGTATTTTTGAAAAACCAGAAAAAATTTATTTTTAGTATTTACAAGGATTTTAAACAACATAATTTTGAAAAGTAAAATCTTAATAATTTTTCCTTTCAACATTTTTTTTTGTCGAATACTTTAGTTTGAATACGAATCTTAATTTAAAAAATAATTTTCTTAATTTGATGTTAAAAAAAATAATCTTTCATAATTCTGTTATAAGATTTTTCAAGTCAAATTTTCTTTATTGATTGAAAGATCAATAATTTGAAGAAAAATTAAATAATTAATCTATCCTGATGCTAACATCAATTCGATTTTTCTCAAAAATTAAGATCAAATAATATTTTATTTTCTAAAAATATTCGCCTTAAAAAAACGTTGAAAAAAAATTTAAGTTTTTATTTTTCATCAGTTTTCTGTTTTTTTTTTTATAGAGCCCGTGAATACTGGAAAAAATCAAAAACCAAAAATTAATTAAATTCAAAAAATTAATAATATTAGTTTTAAATAAAAATTTTCAATTTTCTAGAATCTAAAAAAAAATTATAATTTTAAGAATATTTTTTGATAAGGAAAATGTTATGTACCTATCTTAAGAAAATTTATCGCACTTTCATAACATATTTTTTACGAAAAAATTATATCGTAGTTTTAAAATTCGTTTAATTACAAATTCCATAAGAACCGATATCTATAATACATTCCTAACAATTGTTGTTTAAAAAAAATTAAGAAACTATTTTATAGTTTGGCAAAGCCAAATGTTATAAGTCGAAAACAATGCGAACATGAGAAAATTAATTTTTCGACTTGAAATGTACCTCAGAAGAACGCATGTTTTTCTTCTGTGACGTTGATTTCGGGACACCCTATATATGTACCTACTGAACTTTCAGTATTCAGTGATACTACTTTTGCATTATTTGATGTGACACCCATATCGTTTTATTTATTTGTGTGTCCTTGAGTGGTCCTGTTTAACATCTTGTCGTAGTGAAATATTCTGACAAATATGATTCTGTTAAATGAATTACTCTCTATTCAATTAAAAGTCCACTCCAAAACTAAGATTCCACTTAAGTAAAAGAAGAACTTCAAAATGACATCTCTCTCTTTCTCTCTCCTTCTATCATATCACTAAACATATTATTTCCTTGGTTTCATACATATATTCTTTAATTCGAGTAACTTTGCAGAAAAGCAAAATTAGATGACCATTAGGTAGAATTGTTGTTTATGTTTGTATGTATGTGGCTGTGTTATCCTGGAATTGCTGTCATGTCCAGATTTCATTCATGTCCTATAATTTTAGCTTTCTATCCAATTGTCGTGCCATGTGTATTATCCACTTACACTCTACTAACAACAACAACAACAAATGTCATCATAGTGTTGTCGTTGTTGTTGAAAATGGTTCTTGCTTATAATTTTCATTTTCTTATAATTTTTGTTTTTCTTTGTTTGTTTTGTCACCAAAAGCATGTCCATCATGAATGGTGCTTTCTTCCACATCCTCTCAGTCCTTTGTCCTTCCTTTCGTTTCGAATTTCGAGCCACAATAAGTTTTATTGTAGGAAGCAAACATTGAAGCGTGTATGAATAAGAGTCGAATAAAAAATAGCAATGTAAAAGGACCCCAACACAACAAAAAAAAAAGGATATATAGAGAGAGAGAAAGGAGATATAAAATCGAAAAAGCTAGAAAACAGACGATGAATTGAATGAAAGGCAGCGACAACATTCTGACAAGAACACACAAAAAATTAAACGAGCAAAGAGTGCTGATGGTGATGGAGTGCGGTAAGGACCAAGAAAGAAACTGAGGAACGTGCCATAGCAAACATAACAAGGACCAAAGGAAGAGTTTTATTATTTTTTTTTATTTATTTTTGTTTTTATATTATTTTATTTCATTTTTTTTTTCTTTTTTTTTATACTCTAAAGTTCTCATTAGCTAATTAAGTTGCCTTGGTTGCAGTAAACTGTCGCACTCATTTTTATTTTTATTCTTCTGTCCACCTCTGAGTGGAAATAAAAAAAAAAAATTTGTGTATAAAACTTTAACTGATTATATTGTTGGTATACCAGAAAACTATAGCTATTTATTTTGGCGAACAAATAAGGACCTTTCCGAGTTTGATATTAGTACAAAAAACAACTGCTGTCATATGTCGAAGGGTTAGTAATTATTTGTTGTTTAGACGGTTTTTTTTTTCATTGTACGAGTTGGTAAATAGACTTATTGGATTCAGCAGTTTTGAAATAAAATTTTTCTTTGTCGTATATTGTTTTAGAAACTGGAGGTCGACAAATGAACTTAGTAATTATTTAGTAGGAAATAAGGTCACAGGTTGAAATGAAATTAATTTTTAAAATGTTAAGCTATTAAAAGCAGTTAGAAATGAGTGCAGTTTTTGATAGAATGAAAAGAATTCGATGGAAAAATTTAGGATTTTTACTTTTTTTTAAATAAAGAAAATTCTAGGAAATTTTCATATTAAAAATATCCTATGGCGATAACGTCTTGTTTTTAAAGTCAAATACCTAGGTATACTATAGATTATAGTCACAAGTGAAAATATGAAATTCATTATTTGAGTTGAGAAAATAAGCCAAAAAAGAAGTTTAATCTTAAAACTGAAGATGCCATATATATATATATAATATATCTTAGTTTTCAAAATATTGAGTTTTCAATTTTTTTTTTTTAATTTGGATATACAATAATAGCCGTGTTTTATGAACAATTGATAGCAACTCAGTAAAATTTTTACACACAAACAATAACAAAAAAATTTATTTTCACTTTTTGTTTTGCTTAGAAACAATAACAAAGTTTTTATAATCACTTTTTTGTTATTGTTTTTGTGTGTAAAATTTTTTGCTGAGTTGCTATCAATTGTTCATAAAACACGGCTATTAAGATTATTATATAGGACCTCCTTTAGAAAAATTTTCATCGAAATCCGTCCAATAGTTTACGAGAAAACTGAAAACAAAAATTTGGTTCTATGGCAAGTATGTACCGTAAATAACGGTTAAAAAAAAATATTTTTTAACTAAATTATTAAGGGTACTTGACAAACCCGATTTAAAAAATTTCATCAAAGTCGTAAGTGCCGTTTTCGAGATAAAAATGTTTTGTCTAAATGGTGCTATTACAGGTAACGTTAATTAAAAATTCGATTTGCCCTCTAGGCAATCTCTCCAAAACCCTGTGTCCAAAGTTTGAAGAAAATCACATTTTTTGCATGAATCCAAAACTTACCCTATAGTATCTATAGTCGCAAGTAAAAACAAATTTTTGCTACATAATAAATGCGAAGTTAGAAATTGCGAGATAGAAATTGCGACATAAAATATGCTCAGTGGCGAAATTATCTTTCCAAACAAAACACTTCCTTCCAAATTCCTGTAATCGTTACGTTTCTAGCTTGACCGTAGTTTAGTGATCTATTTAAAACCAACCAAATTCATCAAAAAATTATTATAACCCTCGAAGTTTTATAATTGAACGCCATTGAATAGACGCACGCTTATTTTTACTTAGTTTGGGAGCTCTACTATATTTCCCAAGAAAATTATAACAAATACAAAATCTCCCTTTTTAAATTATTTAGGTTTTTTTTTGGCTAACAAAATACCGTTATTTAAAAATATAGGCTGACATGAAATAAGTCTGAAATAAGTCGATAAAAATGTCTACTGGTCAATTTTTTCACCTTAAAAAAACTGTGCCTCAACCGTGCCACGATAATGAAAAAACTAAGTATAGTTTATAAAACTCAAATCTGAGTTGTAGGAATGATGATAACAAGCTCACCATTTTAAACATCATTTCCTAAAAATTTGTTCTTATAATGTCGATTATTAAAATCTCGATGTCGATAGTGATTAAGACTTCGGAATTTATAATTTATATATTTTTTATATATGTATATCGTTCCTAACAGTAAAAATAGTAAAAAAAAAACTTAAAAAACTGCTAATTTCGAAATTTCATGTTCACTCTTAAAAATCTTGCTTTTAAATCTTTTACTAAAAGAATCTAAAAAGTACAAAACAAAACTTCCCAAAATAAAATTTCGTCAACTAAAATTTAAACCTTGGAAAGGAGTTCAGTGCGTATAGGACTTTCATACCGGAGGTCAGGGTTCAATTCCCAGCCTCTTCCGTCTAAAAACAGAATTTTTTTCCCGAGAAATTGACAAATCTTTTGTCAAGAAAGAGGGAATAAAATTTTATTGAAATATTATGGCATAATAATTTGATGAGTTCATTTTATTTTATTTTATTTTATTTTATTTTATTTTATTTTATTTTATTTTATTTTATTTTATTTTATTTTGTTTCACATATGTATATTATTTTATTTTTCAAAAACTGACAAAAAAAAATTCTCAGAGTAAATATGAACAAATCTATAGCCGACTTTAATTTTACAACTTCAACCATTCAGTTAAATGGGAGTTACTTTCTACATGAAGCATCAACAAGTCCCAATATTTGCACTCCAATCTTTTGTCACCAGGCATATAACTCGATTAACCTTGCCATTTCCAATTGACAAAACAACAATGTTGCTTAACAAAAAAAAAAAAAAAAAAAATGGCAACAAAACAAATAAAATAAATAAGAAAAAAAAATAAACATTATCAAATAAAACACAAGCATACACTACTTGTATGAAGCTATGTGTTGTAGCTCAAAAATAAAGTAGGTACTTTTTTGTATCCAGGTCACAACCTCGCGTAATAGTAGTTGCTGTTGGAAACGTTCACTCTCTGCTCTAACTCTGAAATCACTTAGCAAACACTCAGTCGTAACGTCATCGTCATAACAAATGAAAGCAGACATTGTTCGCACAGGAATACAATGAACCAATACCCCAATTCACTTTGCTTCACATGGCTGCGTTCAGTGAAAGAAAAATATAAAATAAATAAATTGCGATGATGGGTCAATAGTATATTTCCACTTATTCTACTTGTGCCAGACCCCAGCCAAAGAGAAGACAACGACTTCGCATCGCTTCGCATCGCTTCGCCTTGCTTGGCAGCGGTGGTGATGGCGTCGTCCGTCGTCGTCATCATCGTCACTTGCATCGTCAGCGTCTTGAATTGAAATAATGTTCAATTCAAACACTACACATTTTTTTTTCATGGTCATATTTTTGTCTGTGTTTTTCTTTCACTTAACAAAAATGCTGGAACATAATGTAATTTTTTTTTTTAGCTTGGTTCATTCGGACGTAAGTGAAGTTGATGTGAATTTCAACTAAATGATTGTATTTATTTATCCGTCATGGCAGAATATTTTTGAGTACGTTATTGAAAATGTCTACCAGACCGCAGAGATTCTTTTGAAATCATTTTGTGTTAGTTGGCTTTTGGAAGAGCTTTTTTAAAAAAAGACTTTTGGGTTTTTTATGAAATTTCTTTGTGTTTTTTTTTTTAATTTAAATTGCAGCTTATTGAAACAAAATAAGTTCTTAAATGGGTCCGAGAAAATATCAGCTTATGATTCAATAATAGCTATTGATAGAATTCTAGCAATATGAGTGTCAAGTATGGTCCGCTAACTTGCGTCAAGTAAACAAAGCAGCACGAAAAGCATAGAATATAAATAGCACGACAAAATTGAAATTTAAAAATTTAAGTTGAAGAAAATTACCAAGCTGCAAACGCAACCTTTAACCCTTTTTCTACAAACTGCTTTGAATAAAACATAGAAAACATAGCACAGCAAAATTGTAATTGTCACAACTAATAATTCAGGACTTATTAAAGATAAA
Organism: Syrphus vitripennis; assembly: GCA_958431115.1. Taxonomy (NCBI): domain Eukaryota; kingdom Metazoa; phylum Arthropoda; class Insecta; order Diptera; family Syrphidae; genus Syrphus; species Syrphus vitripennis. The sequence goes on from OY288110.1 coordinate 77,061,642, forward strand.
TTCCTAAGCCATCAACCCTTTTACCCCTTTTTTACAGTGTTCTTCGCTAGCTTGCGTCAAGTCAGCGAAATATTAAAAAAAACATAGAAAAAACATAGCACACCAAAATTGAAGTTATTACAATTAATTCAGAAGTAGCTAAGGACAAAGCCACAAACTATTTTTTGTGCGGGGTTTTATCCCTTTTCAATGGGTGCTTCGCAACTTGACACAAAGCTAAAAAAAACTTTAAAAAAAAAACATAGAAATCGTAACAAGACATAATTAAAATTTTCACAACTAATTCAAATCTGAGTAAAAGTGTTATTTAATAAGCCTTAATTTATGTGCAACATAAGGTCTTCTTCCAATGAAGTAAAAAAAACATAGAAAACATAGCACAACAAATAAATAGTTTATACTGAGCCAACACTGTCATCAGTATAATAAGTTGTTAAGTAAGCAAAGTATGGAAATAAACGTCAAACATTCAGCATGACATAAATTTTCGACGATCAGAATTTTTGGAAAAGTGTCAACACTGATAATAATTGTAGTGTTATGAAAATTTTAAACACTAAGAATTTTTGAAAATGTCTCGAATGGTAACATTTCCGAAAAAGTATCAAAAGCGATCGCTACCAGACTGAATATTGTTTGAAATAATTAAACACTTGGGCTGTTATTCACCGAGCACTCTTAAGTATAATAGTTTCGTAGCTCAAAATATCCATCCTCATTAGGTCATACAAATTTGCTATTCATGAATTGTTAAGGAAAGACCTTTTGAGTTAAGGTACCCTTAAACTGAAGTGCCTCTCAATTTTCAAGAAAACTGTCAACTTTGACCGTGGACAATTTTTTTTTTTGAAAAATGTAGACACTGCAAATTTTTGTAAAAAGTGTCACCCCTGCCAGCATTGTCAATTTTTGAAAAAGTGTCAATACTGAACAAATTTGGAAAAAAGATGCCATATCGTATCATAAAAATACTAGTTTTTGAAAAAAATTTTTCAAAAAACGTTAGAGCTGTTTTTTCAAAAAATAACTTTTTATGTAGGTATGCCTAAAATTTTTTAAGTATTTTTATAAAAAAAATTGGTATGCATATTTTTAGTATTTGATAACAAACACTTAAAACGAAATTGAAAAAAAAATTTAAAGTTACCTGACAAAAACGATCTAAAAAATTTCATCAAAATTGTGCAAAGTTTGAAGAAAAATCGCTTCAGTAGTTTAGGCTGTAGTTCGAGGTACAGACAGACAGAATTCCGGGACCCACTTTTTTCGCGTTCTCTATCATCGTAATGTTAGGTCTGGTTAATATCTCGAGTACGATTTCTTGCACGAATCTAAAACTTTCTCTATATATACTGTACTGTCCTATTTTTAAATTCGTAATTCGCAATTCTTTTTCTGTGTCTGTTGGCCTATATTATGCCCAGTTATTCCTGAATTCCGTCCTTCAGCCTACACTAATCAAGCGGTTTTTGGGAGTAAGGCTTCAATAACATTTTCAAAAAACATTTTTTCGATTTTTGAAAAAAAAAATTAATTTTTTCGAATGCTCAATATTTATTTTAAAAATTGTGGAAAATAAACATTTTACGTGAAAATAGTATAACATTTTCTTAATATTTTGAAATAAAAAACGCTATAAACGGTTTTTTGTTTTCGACGTATACGATGTCTCGTAATCAATGTTTAACATTGCAATTGGTGATAGCAGATTTGGTAAACACATGCTTGTGCCTACAACTATTAACATTTCCTCAAATGGAAATATAATAACAGTACAACTTGAACTTAGCCAACCTTAATTTGACCACTTGCGTGTAGCTCAGCTCACCCAGTACTTGATATAAATCAAAGAAACGAAAGCAATGGTTATTATACGAAAAAGTATCAAAAAACGAAAAAAAGGAAACCAAAAAAGGGAGAGGAAAAGGGGCGAGAAGATGAGTAGAGAAGAAACGCAGAATATAAACAGAAAGTAAGAAAGCAAAGGAAATTAGTAAATTCTAACAATTTTAATAAAAGCTTCAAATTATTTACTTGAAAGCATGAACTAATTTAGGTTTTTCAAACTTATTTTGAAATCAGCAAATAAAAATCATCAAGAAATGTCACTACCAATGAAAAAAATACTTTCTGTCATAAAGTCCGAATTTGTTGTGTTGTGTATATTTTCCAAGTTTGAGAAAAAAAAAACTTAGAAATTCTACAAAACAAAGCTTTTTAAATTTTTTTAATTTTTATAAAACTTTGTCGCAATTTAATTTTTTTTAAATAAACTAACCAAATATTTGCATTAAACTAAGCCCTATACCAAAACCAAAAAAAAAAAAAAAGAAATCTAAAGAAAAACTAAATGCTCCAATATAACAATAAGTCAACTAACTTATAGCTCTATTCAAAATGATAAATCGTTTTCCCCAAGATTAGGATGAAAAACAAAAACAATACGATTACGAGACCAAAAAGGTTCTTTGCACAAAAGCTAATTGCTGCAACTTCATATGTACATACATGTATATAATACATATTTTTGTGTAGGTATTCATTTTGTTTCGCAAAATTTGCCAAATCATTTCGTAAGATTAACCAGAGCGTGTATCTTCAATGTAAATCTTAATTATTTTATTGCCTTCTTTTTCCTACACAGAAGAAGTGAATATAATAAGAAAAATAAAAATAAAAGAAAGCTAAATAGCGAACTTCACTAAAGGAGGCAAAATAAATGCGAAAAGGGTTTCTTTTTTTTTTGTCGAAAACTTTTATATGCAAAGTCATTTTAACAACAAAGTAGAATTACAAAGACGATGAAGATGAAAATGAAAATGAAGAAGAAGAAGAAGAAGAAAAGAATTGGATGACTTGTGTATATGTGCTTAAGTTAACTTAAAACGAATATGTTGCCACAGATTGACTATCATGGAATTTACTGCCTCATCATAGGGTAGATTGAATTATGCAAGGAAGTTGTGTGAATATTTTTGGTATGTTATGGTATCCTTTTTTTTAAATATATACATGTATATGTTTATGATTATAAGGAACATTTGAAGGGTTTTCTTATTATGTACTTTTGCTTGTTTTTTTTTTTTTTTTTTTTTTTTTTGCTTGCCTCACCTAATTGATAAGTTAGATTAAGCTGGAAAATTTCAAGCTCATTAAGGGTGGTTGCAAATTAAAAATCGTTTATTTTTCTATTAAACATCCGTGAGTGAATGTTTCTTTTTTTTTGTTTGTGTGGAATTTGTTCATAAAATTAAATGAGTATGGATTAAGGAACATTTTAACTATCAAAGTTTAAAACACTTAAGCTTATCATTAACTTTCAGAAAAAAGTTTTGTACGTATGTACGTTTTAAATTTATTAATAATACTCGTAGCTTGTTAACAATTCAATTTCAATTTGTTTGTTTTATTTTAATAAGAAGAAAAATTGTAAACTCATAATTTTTTTCTTCTAAACAATAATTATTTAGGTACTTAACTAAGTACCTTGGTTATTTTTATTACGTAAAGGTATATGTAATCTGTATACATTAGACTGTTCGTTATTTTACATTTTTTTTAGAATCAAGTTCATAATGTAAGTGGAAAAACTATTCCAAAATATTTTTAAAATATCTCCTTTTTGTTTCAGATTTTTACTCTCACACCAGATGGCATCTTAGTCAGTTCCTACCGTTTTAAATATACTGTGTCATATAGAGATAAATTGAAATTCTAGCTGTGTCAATTGTGATCGATTCGGTTTTTATGACCCGTTCACCAAAAAGATTGTTTGATTGCGATCACAATGACCCAAACCAATCAATCCTAATGTCAATCTCTGTTCTCTGCTCTTGAAAGACCGAACGTAAATGAAAAGATCGAACGAAACGAAACGCTATAGTAAAGTTGTATAATGGTTTCTTGTGTTTCGTTCATCCCATTCGTTCTCATATCAAATGATTGGTACATAATGAGAACTTATATGTCAACGAAACGGGTAGAAGGTATGTTTCGTTCATTGAACAGAAAAGAAAGATACAGTTTGGGAAAAGAAACGATCAAAAGACTGAAATGATAGTGAATGATTGATTGATTGATAAGAACGAATCTTTCAACCAACCAATACTTGATTGATTCGATCCAAACTGCTATTCCAGGCAGAGAAGAATGGTTGAACAACAAACCCTACACCAATGAATCCGCAATAGCGATCTATACTGATGGCTCCAAAATGGACACGGGTGTTGGTGCAGGCTTCTTCTCAGAACCTCTTGAGCTAAACAACTCACTTAGGCTCCCAAATTATAGTAGCGTCTTCTAAGCCGAGGTCCTGGCAGTGACAACAGCTGCTAGACAGGTATCAACAGGTTGATATCAAGGTGATATCAACTACGGGCTGAGATCACCTTTTACATTGATAGCCAAGCGGCAATAAAAGCGATTTCTGCTAATGTTATTAAATCGAAGCTTGTTTCCTGCTGCCGCGAAATCGAAGCTTGTTTCCTGCTGCCGCGAAGAGCTCAGGGTTCTTGGCACGCAGAATAATATTAGACTCTGCTGGGTCCCGGGGCACAGCGAGATACCGGGTAACGAAAAAGCCGATGAGTTAACAAGACAAGGATCAGCGCTTGACGCCAGTCAAGCAGAGCTGGTCAACATCCCGCCCTGCAACATTAAAAAGAATATTTTAGACTTAATTCTAGAGAAATCCAATGAAAGGTGGAGTCTACTTGACACCTGTGATATTACTAGGAAAATATGGCCCTGCTTTAATAAGCAGAGAACAGACAAAATTATGCAATGTAGTAAGAAGTCCCTTCGCTCTCTTACGAGCATAATCACCGGACATAATTTACTGAAATATCATAAATTCAAAATGAAACTCAGTACAGATGACTTATGCAGGGGATGTGGTGACGAGGAGGTGCACGAAGATACATTGCATTTTCTCTGTCACTGCCCCGCGCTCTGTCACCAAAGAAGGAAATTCCTTGGTAGATACTTCTTTGATAATCTGGAAGATCTATTCAATATTCCAGAAATCCACATATTGAACTTCATCAATGCCTCAAAATGGCTTGATTGATTATAGAACACATAGGTTTTTATCAGAAAAGAGTGATTGAAGTCAAGGGTAACACAATGGATCTACATTAATCTAAGTTTGACGATAACTACATCAATTGTCAGCCCAATAACCTAACTTAACCTAACCGAACCATCTAGCCATCTAGAGTCAAAATAAAAAAATCTGAAAAAAATCAAGTAATTTCTTTGTTTCAAAAATAACGAAAGGTCTAATGTACATACATCGTATAGATGGAAACTTAAAATTCTTTCACGTTTCTTAGAACTTGTAAAACAATAAAAACGTGTTTCAATTCACAATTAGTTGTTAGTGCATCACAATAGATGAAAGCTAGATAAAGCAAATTATGTGACAATATTTTACAATTTCATAGCAATAAAAGCCATCAAAAGAAACCAAGAAATCTTTCTTAAAGTTTCTAAGATTCCGTCATCTCAAGGTTCTTCAATACTGATCACAGATCCTAGATATTTAAACTTTTCGCATTTGGGAAGTACTGTTTCATTCAAATAAATGTTCGGAATAGGCCTGCGTTGAACATAGCTATTTGGCATTGTTTCTCACCAATGCAGTGTATATAGTCTTTCTAGCATCCGCATTTTAAGTAGTGGTCGTCGCAAGAACTTATCTTCACTTATGATAGCTTAATCGTCATTGAAGAGTAATTGGTTAACTTTGGGATCAGTCACCTTTTCCCCAAGCAGAAAGTCTAGAACTGTAAAAAAGAGTAAAGGGCTCAAGACACTTCCCTGCTGCACACCTTAGAGTAGGTGGGAACTGTTCTATGATTCCTCCGCGAATCTAACCTTTGTTTTAATTTGCTCGTACATGTTCATGATAATCCACACGTAGACTTTGGGTCCCTCCACTGATTCGGCACTAGGTCACTGCAGAAGAATTCATCAACCATCAACCATCAACCATCATCAACCATCTAGATCCGATGTCTCGCATATTTTTCCATATTGCCCTGATCGTTTTTTCCTTCTTGAAATTTTTCATTGCAGCGACAACTTGTTCAGATGTAATTTTGGCTAGAACTTTATTTTAGGGTACAGAGTGCAAATATTGAGCAGTAAAACCAGGGAAACAGGTTCAACAATACTGTAGCCATCTCTAAATATGTTTCATTTAGAGTGAACGGTTTCAAGAAATATTTTTCTCAATATTTTTTTGAACTCCTCCCTCATTTGCTCATAAATAGCAAATCTAACATTTGAATTAGATTGAACTGATAGAGTTTACTTTTGGCAGAAGAAGCTTTTAAAACTCGATTCGATACTCATAATGTGAATCGAAGCAATGCATAAGGAGACGTTTTAATTTTATCTGCTAAAGATTTCCCATAAAATACCTACACTACACTCGACTTTTAAAAACTATTTCAAATATGTCAAAATTTATTTAAATTCTATTTTCTAAAGATAAGAAAATTGGTATTTTTCGAGAAATACAGATACGATCGAAAAAAATGATTTAAAAAAGAGTTTGAAGATATTAAAGAAGGCTAAGACCATCGGGAGGATGAAGACATCAGGCAATGCCACAAGTTGGTTGAATATTTAGATTTACAAATTTTTAAAATTTGTTTTACTTTCAGCATTTAAGATAATCGGGTCAGTTTGGAAGAACCTAGAAAGAATGGCTAATCAACATTATGCACGAAAGCAATAAGACAAAATGAATGGATTAAAATGTTTTGAAAAATCAAATTTTTAAAATCGCAATTCGTATGAAATTTCCTTTTTATGGAGTTTTTCAAAAGTTCCATTAATTTTGTCTCTGCGTTTGCTTTTATTTTGGATAAGTGAAGTCTTTTAATTGCTAAAATTAGGAAAATTAAAAAAATAGAATGTCAAAAAGTGCAATCGACCATACAATCACATCTGCTTTTTCATAATGTCCTTTTACGTTATTTTTTGTCAAATTTGTTTATTTAGAAGATTTTCCACAAAATCAATAAAAAGTGCCCAAATTGCATTTCAGTCCATCTACAACATTCTCAACACTACCCAATAATTTTGTCGAACCCTCAAATTCTCAGTACAAAAAAAAAAAAATTAAAAAAATACAATCGGTGATTTGAACTGAATATGTTTATGATATGTTGAAAGTGAGGGGAAAAGGGGATCGCAGTTATTTTATCTCATTAATTTTACAAATATTTCACAAATTTACAACCAAACTTCTGACGTATACTAATACGGATATTTAAATACCAACAATTTTGACACACACAAATTACAAATGCCATTATATTATAATTTAAACCGATCAATACCCATGAGACTAATCTAACTGCCTATCTGACCCCCAACTGAGCTGGCGTCTAATTTTCGTGTGTTTCGTCCGGTGTCGAAAAAAAAACTGTGAATTGAAACAAAGGAACAAAAAAATTTTATTTATTTGAATATATTTTATTTAGACACAAACCGGGTGAGAAGCTTAGATAAAATATTTTTACATTTTTCCAAACTGACAGAAGAAAAAAAATCTTTAAGACAAGAAATGTAGACTAAATGAAAACCTGGTTGATGCATGGATAACAGCACCAAGAAGATCGCCAAAACACCTGACATCAGATGACGAAAATGTGGAACACAAAGAATGAGTCAAATGCAAGATTATAAAATATATTTTTTCGACAAATTAAGAAGCTGAATGCAGTCAAAGAAGTCTGATGATGCTATGATCTACAAATTTAAGGCATTTATAGTCCTAATACTCGTAATTGCTTGCATGGTGCTGGATATCTCTTTCCATCTTCAAACGTAATTTATTCTTAAGAGGAAGTTCTTAAAAACAGTTTGAATAATATAATTTTGAAATGGGAATGAAAACAATTGCTAAGAAAACCATCGATAAAGGTTGTTGTCAATGAAGATTCATTATCAAGGAATGTTTGGCGATGTCTTGGAAGACTCTTTAAACAAATTTAACAAACTATTTGAAAATGATTTCGAAGCGTTGGAGGCAACAGCGTTCTTCCTAATGGCATTTTTTTTCTTCGTATTTTGGTTGTATGTATGTGGAGCTATAAGTCTAAATTCACTTGTATTGACTCTGACTTACTTTTCGAAATTTTTTTTCAACAAAATTTGATTAAAAATGAAAATACGAGGTGTATTCAAAAAGTATCACGAATTATAAATTTTCGCGGCTTACGTATATTAGAATTTCTATTATTTTTAATGCATATGACATATGACCGCCACGGCTAGCTGCATCATTTTTTTCCAACCAATCACCAATGATTCCACTACCCCATAAAGCACACCAAACAGTCAGTTTTTCTGATGCAACGGTGTCCCAACAAACACATGAGGATTATAACTGGAAGAACGGCAGTTTTGTTTATTTACATAGCCATTTAACCAAAAGTGAACTTCATCGCCTTAAAAAATTCTCGTATCAAAATCGGGATCCATGGCATTCTTGTTTTAAGTCCATTCACCGAATCTTTGAATTGTTTTTTAAGCGTCTATTGATGTTTCAATGTCGAACCAAACTTAACATAAATCACTTAACAGCTGTTAAAATGGCCACCAGTTAAAAAAGTGTTGCCATTTTAAAGTTCTATACACCTATAAAAAAAAAATACTTAATAAGCAGCAGTATTAAATATGAATTCACAGAATTTCAAAAAGCTTAATGAAAAACGGTATTCTATAAAAAAGTATTTCTATTTGGAGTTGCGGATGAAAAAAAATCAACACGTTCCACATATTAATCGCACTTAACGTTCTATAACGTAACCTCAAAATGCTCCTTGCCATATAGTGGGCTTTCTACGATAAACACACTTTAAAATCAAATAATATGAATGATGTATAATCCCTAAGTTCATAACTTTCCTGCAACTCATTTTCATGCATAATTATATTCAAAAAAAAAAATGTATATATAATTTCCATAGAAATACGAGTATATCCCAACGAAAGCAATCAAAACCAAAAAAAAAAAACCTGACCTCATTTTTCGAGTAATTTACTTTCCTCAAGCATTTTGCACCAACTCATTCAAACATCTCTCTATACTTAACTTATCTATCCAGTTACCCGAGGACATCAGAGACACTGACCCAATTCACAAGATAATTAGACAAATTATAAACTGAATCGTTCTAAGCTCAACTCAACATTATTTATAAACATACAAAATACGAGTAGATACATGTTGAAATAAAATTAAAGAAAAAAAATATACAAAAAGAAACATGAGACCCCCCTCTCTGGAAACCTCTGAAAATTGATCTTTTCCATCATGAATTCATGTTCGAATCCCTAAGGGTTCAAAATCTATGCAAAATCCATTTGATTTAGGTCACCCAAAAATGTACAAAATGTTCCTATGCAAAAAAAAAGTAGTGTGGAATTTTATTTGTTTTGTTTTGGCTTTTTTTTTTTTTTGGTTTGTCATAACCTGAGCTGGATTTCAATTTGTGTTATGAAAACAAATTTTCTGAGAATGCAAAAATTGAGAATTATTACGCTATAGAGTTTCTTACCATAAATAATTTAAAATTACACAAAATCTGAATTGAGTTACAATTAACTTGGGATTTTTTTTGTTGTTGTTGTTGTTGGTTCTCTATGGTTGCGGGTGTTGTTATATTGTGCTGTGAGTTGAATTACATGTTTCTTGTTTCACATTATCGTAAGAAATCCTTAGCCATGGGGGGTTTTTGAAATTCCAATTTCAGTTCAGATTCCAGGGTTTCCATCCATCATCAACTTGTTGTTATTATAAGGTTTGGTTGGTAGGTAGTATAAGGTATGTGAGTAAATAATTACTTTCTGGATTTTTTTTGTTCGTTTTTTTTTTTTCGGATCCCTAAGTTATACCTTCTATATGTTCACATCAGCACGTGTTTGAATTTCAGTTGGCATTCTGTGAAGACGATATGATTGAATGGGAGTGTTTTGACATAACTTTATTTTTTTGCACTATGGTTATGTAATTTGATAGGTTTGAAAAATGAGACAAAAATCTCTTTCGGAAATGTAAAAATAACAATGCAAATTAATTATGGTACATATATCATTTGGGACTGCTGAACAAAAATTACAGAATTTTCCATATATGTGTGTATGTAGATTTAAAAAAAAAATGAATATGAAATAAGAATAAGGATTTTTGTATCCTTGGAATCTCGTATACGTTTTGTATACCTACACGAGAATTGACGTTTAAGGATGAATAGAATGATATGTCCAATTGTCCATTTGCTAAAACGAAAGTTCAATATTTAAGTTGATTTTTACGAGCTTATGTGACAGTTTACGATGAGTTAAAAGTTTAAAAATTTAAGTTTTGTAGTAGTAAACGGTTAATTTTTGCTAATAATTGCTTTTGTAGATTCATAGCGCTTTTTCGTATTTCGTCGACGATATTTCTTTACTTATTGTCTTTCGAAAAATTTAGGTATTTCATCCTTGATCAAGTAAACAAAAGAAATAGCTAAGTGTCAACGAAACTTCTTTTTGATATTTCTTTTTAAACTTTGTGAAAAAAATATGAAAAAATCAAATACATATTCCAAAAAGTTTTAGGAAAATAGTAATTTTTTTTTAATTTTTTTTAATTTTTTTTTAATGTTCATATATAAAAATTTTAAAATTTATAAGACAACATGATTTTTTTTTAAATGTTTATAAATCCAATAAGCGATGTGTATACAGTTTTACTGAAAAAAATCAAAATCTCATGGGTAATTTTTTTAAAAATTTTAATTACTGTCTCTACTAATATTGAACTAGTTAAAAAATCGTAAGGAAATGGTTTTTGTTTTTTAATTTTAAAAAATCATTTTTTTCATTTTTGGTGTTCTTTCGTTAAAAAAAAATTATAACCAAATAATGATTAAAATTAAAAATATGTATTTCCAAATTTGTGTGATTTTCGTAATTTTTTAAGGTATAAACAAAATTGAAACTTACTAACTTATGCTCTATGTTTAAGAATTGTTTTCTCTATTTTTTTGTCAATAACTACAAATTTTGGCTTTTTCAATTTAACTTTTAATTATTTTAGGCGTTCTTTTATTGGAAAATAATAGAAACGACACAAAAACATTTTTTTCGGAAATTTGTAGAAAATATTTCCAGTTGTGTTTCGACGATACTTTTTTAGGAAATTTGGTTCGATTTGAAAGCTTGTCAAGGCTTTCTTTTTCATAGGTTAAAAAAAAAAATACCGTGCGTCCATTAATATATTATGTGCAAGGGTACTTAAGAAATAAATTTCCTTAATTCGTGTAATCAGCTGCTCATTTTACAAAATCCTTTTGATGCCTCAAGTTAAACCCAAATAAAAGTAGATTGACACGGGTTGGCGTCAAAATTCTGGCCAGGTCAAAATTTTTTTTCTTTTCAAATTCTGTTTTTCAAAATTTTGTTTCTCAAAATCCTGTTTTTCAGAATTCTGGTTTATAATATGTATTCTGTTTAAGTAGATTTTTTTTACAAGAATTTAATTTTTTCTAAAAGCTAATTGCCAGAATAGAATAAAAGCAGAATTCATATGTGCGTGGGTAGAATTTTGAAAAGCAGAATTTCAACCCGCTCCCGATTGGTAGACAGGAGGAGCAAAATCATTGATGTTGCAAGACAGCAAGATCACAAAAAAATCTAATGCGTGCAGTTTTTATTCTTGCGAAGAGAATGGCCACATGCAGTGGCGTAGCGAGCTTTCGAGCTGTGGGGGGTATTTTTCATTAAAGACCCTTTAATTAGTCGGCATATTTCCAAAATCTACAATAGGCGAAAATGTCGGCTTGCATAGGTACATTTAAAAGCTTAAAAACCTAAATATGTATACCTAAATCTTACTTATTTACTTACTTACTTCTTTTTTTTAACTTTTTCTGAAAAATATAAAAAAAATTTTTTGCTCTTATTAATTTCTTTTAATTGCTTGATTTATTAAATTTAGTTTCCTGAATCTTTAAAAGCGTGGGGGGCTGGCATACCCTCACACCCCACCTCGATACGCCCCTGGCCAAATGGCTTTCATTTATGTCTTGAGTTAATTGGTCTATAATGAGTTACCAATTAAATATTCTTTTATTGAATTATTCTTCTTTAACCGATGCGACGATTGTCATGAACTCGGGTTTTCCTAGTGAGACCGTAACTTTCCTGCTTCACCTCAAGGTTCAACTTGAGGGACTACTTCCCGTGCTATATGTTTTTGAAATATTAATACACAACTGTCCATTAAGATTTGAATAAAACGAAGTGAAAAAAAAATTTAAATGTTTCCTTTTACTAAGATCTATAATTAAAATAAAACTCATTAAAATAAACATGATCAATGTTTTTAATCGTTTCAATTTATTGTATTGTAATCGCATTAAAAGTCATCATTCATATGGTGTTACTTTAATTTACAGTGCGCAGCCAACAAATAATTCCATTCAACTTTTCTTTTCCGCTTTTTTTTTTAAATTAATTTCACAGTTATTATTAAATCCAATAAAAATAACCACACCGCAGCCAGCATCCCATCCCTTAACGAATTTAATGACAACCCTTGGTTTGCCATTGATTATAATGGAAAAAAAAAAAAATAGCACACACATAGTAAAATTGTATAGTATAGGGAAGGTTGCTTTTCGTATATGTGGTTATTACCTACTTTATAACAGTAATTTACATGCCAGTGGCATTCTGTACAACAAAAAAAAAACCAACTGCGCGTAACGATATAAAGTAGTAACAAAATGAACAAACCACCTTCCTATATGCGTTTTTAAAACCAAACCAATAAATATACGGAATTACTCTACTATCAAAATGAATTATTAAATATTTTTAATTTTTTTTTTATATAAAAAAATGCTAACAACAAAAAAATATTAATTACTCAAAACAAATTAATAGGCTTAATAATAAAACGATAGTTATTATTATTATTATTATAAGCCCAAGCATGCCCGAAGCGAATTGCTAGACTTTCGCATACTCGATTTATATAATCGAGAATGCGTGTCGGTGTGTGGTGGTGGGGAATTGCCAGCTCTTCTTTTTTTTTTTTTGCAAAAAAAAGGATGTATGTGGTGTGTGTTTTACTTAACAATTAATCAAGCAATGACGATGGGTTTTTTTTTGGTTTATTTATATTTGTTTTCGTATACATTATTATAAACGGATACGTCCTTCGTGGTTACCATAATTTGAATGGAATTTTAATGCTTGTTATTAATACATGTATGAATTTTAAATATTATAAACTTCCAATACGGTTTGAGGCGTTGAGGGGATTGTTTATAAAATATTAACACCAATATTTATATTCATGATGGCAAATTCGAAGGGGATAATGTGAGGAAAAATGAATTCCAGCCATGAAAAGAAAATAACTTATCGCTTATGATTGCTAATTTTGAAAAAAAAAAAAAAATTCCTGTCTTTAAAATTATTTGTTATTAATGTGTTTGCAAGAAATTAGGCTGCTGTGCTGAAAAAATGAACCACTATCGCAAGAAATAAATTCATACTGATAATTGTTGGCATTGTTGTAGGAAGTTCATAAGACTCACAATAAAAAAAAAATTAATTTGGCAAAGTGTCAACACTGATAATTCTTAAAGAAGTGTTGAGAAGAAGACTTCCGGGAAAGTTTTAACGCTAAAAATTTTTCAAAACTAGTAAGCATTTTATGAAGAGTGTCAACACTGAAAATTTTCATAAAAGTGGCATCACTGGCAAATTTTGGAAACAGCGTTAACACTGAAAATTTTCGCACAAACTTCAACACTGATAGTTTTTGTAAAACTATTAAGTTTCTTGTAAAAGTTCAACACTGATAATAATTCTTGAAAATATTTTCTATACTTTGTAATAACTGGCAACACTGAAAAATTTTTCAAAAGAATGTAAACATTGAAAATTTTTGAAGGTGTCAATTTTTCAAAAAGTCTCCAAAAGTAGAAAAGCGTCAAAATGCAAGTTTTCAGAAACGAATCAAAACTGTATTTTTTTTGAAAATGGTCAATGTCAAATGTTTTTAGACAAAATGGCAAACAATTTTATGCATTCAAAGCATACATTTTGGCACGTAGGTACTTTCAGTTATCAGATTCACCAATATTTTCCGTCCACCTTCAAAAATAGTTAAAATAGGAACTTGTAAATCTTTTAAAAAAATCCTTAAAGAGAAACAAGCGTTTTATCAGGCCGTTTATCTATTCCTTATGAACAGATTTTCTTAAAAATTTGAACTTAAGATTTTTAGGTAATTGGGTAGGGACCAAATTAAATGTTGAAGTTACTGTCGTATAATATTTTGTTCACTTCAAAGATCGTTCAAATATTTTTGCTGAACTAGTTCCCTTTTCTAGTTCACAATTACATTACCCAACTTTTTTTTTTAAAGAAGAAATAAACACAACTCGTTAATTCATGCAAAGCAAATCACCCGACAGAGAAAAAAAAAACTAACATTATGTACTCTAGGCAATTTTATATACTTCTAGTTGAACAAGTTGAGCGCAACGAACAGCAAAGTGGACATTTCTTTGGAAACAGTCTTTTCGCTTAAAATTCTGCCTTGGCTTACTTTCACTAAAATCGTTGGCAGTTTTTGACATTTTTTTTTCTAGTCACCCTGTATTGAAAATACTTTTTCTTTCATAATCGATTTATCACCATCTGGATCTCTTCTCAAGTTCCTCTCTAGTTGCTCACTAGTTGACTAGTTCTCTTGATCATTTGTTCTTCTGTGTACTAGTTCACTATTTCTATAGCGCACCAAAATTAGACGTGTCCATCATCATCGTTAAATCCTTGAAATTAATTTTGAACACAAAACCAATACCTACATACTTGACTGGGAACAAAACAAAGTAAGTTTGCATAAACTATTATTTGCAAAACAAATTTTTGTACCTGACAATTATCAAATATAAATTGCATCAACTTGGGTCAATCCTCTGACAGTATTACATATTGCTGAAAATAGGACTCTGCACTTAGGTGCTTAACCAATTTCCAACTGATGACACATTTGTGTACATCTGTACATTATTGACAGTAATCAAAACGAATAGTCAAATAGGCTTAAATGCGGTTGGTTGCATAAATAGGCCAACTACTTCAAGAATCTATTTTTGAATGTTATTTCCATTATCGATAAACTTTTGCATGTTTAAGGTTCTTCCCAAAAAATTTAAATTAATTTCCGTTTCTTTGTGGTCCAAATGTCCTGCATGATTTAAAATAATAATTTTTTTTTTAACTCCGAGAAATATTCATAATATTATTATTCCTTTGCGAAAATTGTTTTAAATGCATTTTCCAATTCCCACAAATTATATCGAATTGACAGATGAGAAAATCAGACACAAGTCCGTACAACAATTGCAATTGATAGTGATGCAGTCGCACTTTGTGACACAATGTATAACCAACATGGGCGTCCTAGTACTGGGATGTCTAAAATGCGTAATGCAGCATTCTCCCGAAAGCCACATGCTGCGGTTGTATTTTATAAGACACAACTCTATTGACGAGTGTCTTATTCTAAAATATATATATGTATATCGATAACAATGTTTCTGTTCCTGCCTGTCGGCTTTTCAAAACCCATTTCAATTCGATTATCGACTGTCAATCGTATGACAAGGGTATGAGCAACAAACCAACTACCTACGCTCGCTGCTTTGGAGTAATTTCTGGAAATTGTATCACAGAGACAGAAGCTTGATGTGGTTGTGGGATGATGTTGGGTAGTAAACAGGCAAAAACGATAACATCCTTGTTATTGTTGATTTGAATTTGCTTTTGCTTTTGCAGTGAATGTTATTTAAACCTTATAGAGGCGATGAACCAGTAAAATGAAAACCTACAAGTTTAAGTATATATTTAATAGTATGAGTATATATTGATGGGTTTGAAAAGATAAAGCTTCAATTACCTCTTTATGGTATCGGTGATATGTATATATTTTGTATCAAGTGTTATAATACCTTTAAAGTTTGTTTTAATAGATTTTAAGCCCGAGCACACGATGAGTTTTTTTTTTTGAAACAAAAAGTAGTTGAGTTTTAACGTATTTTAAATAAATGGATTAAGTTAAGAATCTAGAAAAATAAAAGTGCAAAATGCATTTCTTATTTGAAATACATTGTACACATCATAGGGTAAAGTCTGGGGTATTTGGATTATAGTAGTTTAAGGGTTTATGAGGATAGAGTTAGTTTTATGCAGGGCAAAGGGGAACTTTTTGGTTAATCACAAAGTAATTTTCATCCGAAAGCAGTAAATCGAGTTGGAATACGATTAATGAAAAGTTAGGTGGCTTTAAAAAGATCACTCATTCCCGCAAAACAAACAGAAGACCTTTATGGCTATGTAAAATAATAGTAGTTGGAATTATAACCCAAATCTGAGTATAAGGGTGAACAAATTAGTTCAATTAGTTTAAATAAACTAGTTCATCTCTTTTGGTTTGTGTAATTCAGCGCTTTAATGTTTCAGTGCGGATCTGCAAACCTGGAAGGTCTCGGCTACCATCTCGAGAAAATTACAGAAAGTTACTAAAGATTCGCCAGCCAAAAACTATATCCAATCAGGAATTATGGCGCAGAACAAATCAAGAGCTGCTGGACGTCGACATTAAAAAGCGAAAATTGCAATGGGTTGGTCAGGGTCACACACTGAGGTAACCAAACGATGACATTGCGAAGCAGGCCTTCGAATGGAATCCCCAGAATGCCCGGCGAGTTCGAAAACCAAGAACAACGTGGAAATCAATAAACTAGTTGAAGCAGATACTCACAGAAAGACGTGCGACCGCAGTTGAAAAATTTGATGCCCCTTGCGGGGTTCCAGGACCTGATGATGATGGATCTGCATTCATTGGAAAATTTTGCGTGCCTATTGAATTCTACAAAAACCACGCCCGCAGTTTCATATATGTTTTCTTATCCATAACAGTGCCAGAGAACAACAGAGCTATAGAAAACCAGTAAACAAAACAGTTAGAGAACTAGTGAACTAGAGAACTAGTGAACTGGAGAACTACTGAACTAGTGAACTAGATAACCAGTGCACAAGTGAACTCGAAAAGAAGTGAAACAATGAAATAATGAAATGATGAAGAAGTGAATCAGAGAATTAGAGATCTAGTGAACTAGTGGTCTAGTGGCCTAGTGAATTGGAGTTCTAGTAAATTAGAGTAGTAGTGTACAAGAGAACTACATTTCTAGTGAGCCAAAGAACAAATGATCTAGATAATTAGATAGTTAGTGAAATAATGAACTTGAGAACTAGTAAATTAAGAACTAGTGAACTAAAGAAGTAGAGAAATTTTGAATTTAAGAATTAGCGAATTACAGAACTAGTTCACTCCAAATAACTAGAGAAGAGATCCAGATGATGATAATTTCAACCCAGATTCGAAACTTAAAAAAAAAACTTATAATTAATGATTACTAAGTAGGAACAAATTCGGCTTACTTTTTAATCTCGCAGTAATTTATTTCCTCATCTCTTATCACCAATACAATTAAAATGACTTAATTTAAAAGTCTATAACATAAAGTTATCATGATCAGCAAGGTCATGGTAGGCACGTCGATAAAAAACTAAAAGAACCAATACTCTTGTTTGAATACAAATTATTTCAAGGTGATATTAAAAAAAACCCTGAGGGTAGCTGAAGGTCTAATCTAATTGATTATAATCTTTTAAGACCAAAATTGAACAAGTACGAGTAGATTGGGTGTAACTAAAGATAATGAAGGTGAAATAACGAAAACCAAAATTGACGTATGCCTGTCTGTCTCATATCCTGTTTTTTTTAACAATAAAATATTTTCTGGTCTGCTACCTTAGTTAGATAAAAGTAAGTTTTTTTTTTTTGAGGTGGTGATTTTTTGACACCTTGAATATAAAAAAATACATGAAACATAAAACCACAAAAAAAAACAATAATTAATTCCACATACGCCCTAGCGTACCGATTAGTTTTTATCATTTTAATTACCTTATGGGAACAAGGTTGATTATATTAAGAATGCCACCCTACTACGAACTTTTATTTATTTTATACCAAAAGTTATTTATTTACCATAAATTATCTTACTAATTTTTGTTTGTGCTATATTTAGAGAGCCTTAATTTGAAATATGAAGGACTTACCTAAAACTTGCTTCCCGTTTCTCAAAATTTATAACTAAACTAAAAGATTTATTAAAACTTTAAATTTGACTTCTTTAAATTCTTCACTATGATGAGATTAACTTTTTTTTGAAACTGAATAAAAGTAAAATTAATATTTTATTCCAAGAAACGAGACATCCTTCAATGCTTAAGAAAAGCATTTAGTGCAATAATCTTTCTTTCTCCAAAACGATGTAAAGATTTGTTCCACTGTTCGGTGAGATAAACCATCAAGTCACCAGTGGACCTATTGCTGCGAAAGCCGTATTGCCGGTCAATAAGAAGCTTTCGATCTTCGATCTTCTTTCGATCTTCTTGAGCTGATATTTTATCAGTGTTTCCATGACCTTGGAAAGAAGGGACGTACATAAGTGCAATTGGTCGGTAATTAGAGCTTGAAGAAGATTCGCCTTTTTTTGGGATAGGCTGGACAAATGCTGTTTTCCAACTGCTCGGAACAAGCCCAGAAGAATAGGATAGATGGAAAAGCTTATGCAGGGGTTTTGCCAGCGTGGAAGAACACCTCTTCAGAACAATGGCGGGGATACCAGCCGGATATTGTTTAACAGTAAACAACCTGCTATAGTCTGTCAAAATCCAGAAATCCCACCATAACTTCAAAACAGCTGCTGTACAGGACCATAGTCCTACCAGTACTCACGTATGGATCCGAGACTTGGGTACTTAGCAAAAGACACTCCGACCTCTCGCCGCGTTTGAGAGAAAAGTCTTAAGGAGAATTATTGACCCCATATGTGAGGAAGGACGATTCCGGAGACGGTACAATCATGAATTGTACGCAATCTACTTTGAAGCATTTATAGTGACAAAAATTAAGCTCGGTAGACTCCGGTGGTCAGGGCACCTAGCTCGAATGAGCGAAGAGGAACCGGATCGGAAAGACCTTTGTGGTACATTCTACGGTAGACGACAGCATAGTAGACCATGCTTTTGCGCTGGAGAGATGGCTTAGACCAGGACGCCCGAAGCCTTGGGGTGTTTATCTGGATGGTGTCGGCTCGAGACTTGGATAGGTGGAGAGACTTGTTGAATGAGGACAGGACCGGACTCCGGTTGTCTAGACGATGATGATGAGACATAACTGAATGCAATGTTTTATGAATTAGTGAATTCTTGAGGTGAAAGTAGAAGAATCGGTTCCTTTTATAGACATTTGTGAAGTGATATTTTTTTTATAACGTACATACATACGTGTTCTAGGAGTCCATGCTTAATATTTTTCTTATTTAATTTTAACTTTTTAGTTGCATTTGGCTAAATTTCACAAATTTGTTTATCAGGAATTGCAAGGTATTATTTAGCTTCATTTTACAAGAGTAATGAATAAACTAGCAAATTTACAAATATCTAAAATTTTTTAAAAATCTAGCCTAAAAAGTTCTTATAATTTCTTATTTTAAAAGGCTCTATATTTTTCCGATAACACATTTGCATTTAACTAATAAATTTTCCTCCAGTTGTGGAATCAATTCAAAAACCCGTGTAAAACTTTTTGGTGTAGGCCTCTTAAATTTCAGTTTCAGAAACAACTTTAAATTTGGAAACACGAGATTTTGTTGTTTTTTTATTTTTATTTTTGAAAAAAGGAAAAAACACTTTTAAAATAAAAATAATTTTTAAAATTTTGAAAAACATATTTTCATTTAAGGTTTACTTTAAAGTTTTGATAGAATATATTTTTTGCTTTAAGAAAATGTACTGTTTGATTTTTTAACATTGTTTAAAAAAAAGACCCCAATATAACGGGGGAATATAGACCCTTCCTTTTCTATTATTTGCATTCAAGAGGCATTTATATAATGTTAATTTGGACCTTCTACCCGTTGTCCGATTTTGTCAACTTCCAGATTAGGATTAAAATGTGTTTTTCAAAATGGCGGCCAGCGTACATCACTTGCCTCTTCGATTTTAAAATCCAAGGTCTTCCATATTTCATTTCCAAGGTGAACCGGAAGTGAAAGCCGTTGGGAAATCGGGAAAATCTATTAAATTTTGTTTTTTTCGTAAAAAGCATTTGTAATAATTTATAGTCCCCTTACATTGACAACTGCAATCACAATTTGTATTAACAAAAAACAAACAAAATAACAAAAAATAAAAAAATATTTTTTTTCATTTCAACCAAATTAAAACCTTGCCAACAGCGACAAGTTGTAAATACACCCTTGTTAAAAATTCATAAATTCACCTCCCCCTCCTCCACCTTCGAATAAGAGCCAATGGCATTTTTCCAGGCCATAAATGAAGACATATAGATTCAACAACTCATTGTACAGCTCAAACGGCAATATAACATACATACATACATACTCGTAAGTTAATTTTACACTCTTTATTATCCACAGCTAATGCCGATTAATTTTCGAAACCTTGTTCGGTTTTGATGGAATTATTATTATTATTATTAATATTATTCCACATCACCACACACTCCGTGTCCTTTATATCCTTACATATGGCATGGGTACTGGGTAGGTATAACAAATATATCGCCATTTTGCTACTCTGTGCAAGCAAGATTATGTTTATTTGTGTTTGTTTTAATTAAAATTTTACCCGAGGATAGATATCATTGCTCTAGGTTGCTGGGTTGCTGAGTTGCTGTTGCAACATTTTACACCCTCTTGCAATGCTGTTTTCTCTAGGTTGTGTCTACACGCTTCCTCAAGGCGTAAATCTCAAGCTTTGCCAGAAGCACGTACAATCGTACTGCTAACTATATTTATATGAATATAAATTCTCATGTGCAGAAACAAGAGAGCTTTAAATCAAGAAGTCTAATCCTTTTTTTTTTTCTGTTGAGATATACACAACAGCTCCCTTATTATACTTTTGTAGATATGTTGTTCTTTTCATGGGATGTTTTCCCCATTTCCTCTATCTTTTTTTCTGGGTAGGTATGTGCCCTTAGAGAAAATTATCCCGTAGTGTATGATATTTTGAAGGAGACATGTTGTATATTATATGGGTTCCCCTTACCTCCTCAAACCATCAGCAAATCAATTAACATTCCATTCAGGAGCGTATTTAATAGGAGGATTCTTCTTCTGCTACCCAGGAGGCTAAAGCACAATATTTTATTCGTGAATTTTAAGCAATGGATGTTTGTAATCACTCAGCTTCGAGTTTTGGGATATTTATGTGTTATCAGTTAGGTTGGGCATGATGGCATCAGATTCATCCAAAATAACCATAAATATATACCTTATGTATGTTTGTTAGTTAGAGAGAGAGAGAAACATCTACTACAATCCACATCATCAAAAAATAGCAGAAAAAAAAATAAATAGAAGATAATTCAAGGACCACAACACGTCGAACTACGACGATAGAATCCATTAAATAAGAATCCAAAACGACCTCGTACATAGACAGAGTCAGAGAGAGAGAGAGAGAAAGAGAGTGAGGCACAAATTTAATGGAAAAGCCAATTCCCTAAAGTGTTGATTCTGTCCAAAACTACATACTTGTACATATAGACATTTATAGGGTGTTTTTTATTCAGGACTTTGAAATGGAATAAAAAAAAGATGATTTTTTAAAATTGACATGAAATTAATTTCTTGCATAAGACCGTCAAAGCTAGATCGGACGTAAATTGATCTGGAGGTCCAGTTTTCGATCACTTTTTCCAACATTTGTGGACGTACATATATCGGCATTAACGCCGCGATTGTTGTCCTCCAAGTGTAGGCTTATCGGCCCATGTAGACTATCCCAGCCTAGCGGCGCCGTGACATTAAATCGCATGATCTTGGAGCCCAATTCAAGGGTCCGAAATGTGAAACTATGTGGTAACCAAACGTTCCGAACGTCAATTGTGACACCAGCTGTGTGAAATGTAGCGCCGTCTAGTTGAAACTACAGCTCCTGCACATCATATGTAGTTGTTCAATTGAGGAACGAAAAAGTCAGTAATCATGCCTCTATAGCGGTCACCATTGACCGAAAAGTTCTTACCAGCATCGTTTTTAAAGAAGTACGGACTAATGATTCCGCTAGCCCATAAAACACACCAAACAGTCATTTTTTCTGTATCTAACGGTGTCTCAACGTACACTTGTAGCCATTCAACCAAAAGTGAGCATTATCGCTAAACAAATCGGGATCAACGGAAATCTTGTTTCTTGGGTCCATTCACCGAATCCACACCTTGCTAGGTGATCGTGTGGCGTCAATTCTGGAACGAGTCGGATTTTTTAAGCACGATCTTTCCGTAAAATTTTTCATTAAGTGAATGGGCACATATCCAATTCCTGTGCACGATAGATGGCGGATAGACTGGTTCGGGTCTCCCTCTTCGGTGCGCTCTACAGGAGCAATGCCTTATTCTGTACGAATTAATCGCTCTAATGGACGATTATGTTGACCGTACTTTTCGAACAGAACCATGATTTTCAAAATACGAGATGTGTTTTTTTTTGACAAGGCACAAATCGAAGTGGAGCCAAAACACGTGCAAGCAAAGCAGCTGTCAATAATTAACTGAACATTCAAAATGGCCGAACTGTTCGGCATAAGTGAGAGACATGAGTACGAACGCCACAAAGAAATCAAAATTGAAATAAAAGTACGCTACCCGTGAAAATTCAAAATTCGCGATGCTTTTTGAACACACCTCATTAGCGCAACTTGGAACCCCTATTCAGGCATCAGACTCTTGTTGAAATGTCAAACTAAATCAAACACAAATCCCTCAACAGCTGTTAAAATGGCCGCCACTTAAAAAAGTGTTGCCAACTTAAAGTTGTATTCCTTAAAAAAAAAACACCCTGTTTGTGTACATTTATCCTTCGATTTTCTCTTCACGTCGCTATATGTGACTGTGACGTGTATAAAGTCGAACCTATATTAACTTCCTGTGTTATATCGGGGAAGACGAATAATTCCATTGGGATCTTACTTATCTCTATACACGTCATGTTTTTAATATATATATATATGTATATAATGATATAGCTACTTATTGCCAAAAGTATTCTCTGAATGTATTTGGTAAGTGTGCGGTAATAGCATTATGGAGTGCGAATGTATGAGTGCTTGAGCTTGACAGTGTTTTGAAGCAATCGACCCAACATAAATTTGGTCCTATTTTGAGTGCCACATCATTTATATCAACTTGTGTGTGAGTTTATTTCTGTTTTTTTTTCTTCTTTTTTTTTTTTTTGCTTTCTGAAAATGGACGATTTGGAATGAGTTGCGACAAAGCTTATATTATATAAATGTATGGAGTATGTGGGTGATGACAGAAACGTTTTAGAGTGCGGTGTCGAGGCGCATGTTTTCAAGTACTGAATGATAAATCGTACTGAAGGATTGGAGTGTTTTTTTTTTCTAGCAAACTTTTGTGGTGAGGTTAGATACTTACTTATCTTCTCATGCATATGGTTAAAAAGGAATGTAAATAGCATCTTATGATGACAGATGTAAATAAATGAATTCTCTGACGATGAGTGCAATCAGAGGCAAAATGGTACCCAACAAAATAATGTGTTAAATTTTATAAAAAAAAAAATAAGCAAAGGCAAGTATTTAATACGCAGCTGGTATGCATTTTAAATTAAGTCCTTGATTAAAGCTGTTGGTGTTGTCAGAAGGGTACCAATTCCAGTTGACTCAGTTCTAGTTAAAAAAAGTTGCTGGCCCATATGAAACAAACATAGTGACAAAAATTAAGCTCGGTAGACTCCGGTGGGCAGGGCACCTAGCTCGCATGAGTGAAGAGGAACCTGCTCGGAAAGTCTTTTGTGGTATATTCTATGATAGACGATAGCGTGGTAGGTCATGTTTGCGCTGGAGAGATGGCGTAGACCAGGACGCCCAAAGCCTCAACTTGATGGTGTTGGCTCGAGAGCGGGATAGGTGGAGAGACTTGTTAAAAGAGGCCAGGACCGGACCCCGGTTGTCGAGCCAATGATTATGACGAGTTAAAAAAAGGCAGACAGTCTTGCGAATTAAATGATCGAGGTTAAAGAACTAGTATGATAAAGAAACAAAGTTAAAAATTTATGTTAATCCAACATATTTGATGACTTAATTCTGAGTTAACTTTAATTTTGCGTAAACGGGGTGTTAGAAATATAAATTTTTCCATTCTGTCTCTATTTTGTTCTACAAAATTATAACTAGCCCAAGCCGCACCTGAAATGCACCCCCTCAGCTACGGGCTATACCCACATAAAATGGGCACCGCCGCGCCGTGGTAAAATAAAGCTTTTGAAGGTATCATACCACCATCACACACGATACACACGATCTCGATACACCACAGATGTTGTTGCTTTACCTGGCATTCATTTTTACTATGGGATATTATTGAACCCCGCTTAGAGTTCACACTTGCTTGTTACCAAAATAATCACATAAGGGAGTGAAATGTCGAGACTCGAGAGAAAATCAGAGTTTTCAAGGTATAACAGTGGTGGTCATAAGTTTGGAAGCCGATAGTCAGCTAATAATTAGTACGATTGTCACTAACGAAAGCAATTAGCCCTATAAATTTAACAAGGAGGTCCCAGATTGAACTCCTAGAAGTTTGTTATCTAGAATCTACTTCTTCTAAGTGTATCCTAGATAAAGGTGAAGCTTCTCCTTCGACCTTTTCAGACAGTGGCTTCTGCTCCGTCTGAACTTTTAACGAGACCGATTCTCGCCCAATTAATCCGTGGCGGACTTCTTCTAAGTGCCCCGCGGACAGAAACACAAAAAGTAGTTGTTTTCTAAAATTCAAAGTAAATCAAAAATCTATTTATCTTAAAAATCGACGTAAAAGAAGGTGATATGAAAAGTATACCTGATAGTCAGATTATTTCATTTTGAGTGATACCAAACTCTAAATTTGACAAATTCGGATTCTACCCTTGAATCTACCATTCACACATGTGTCTTCTTTAAAAATTGTGTTTTAATGTGCCAAAACTTTTGTTAGTTTTAAATTGTTGATAATGTAAGAAAATATATAAACACAGGAAAATGTCAACGCCCTTACATTCCTAAACCATCATCAGTGATGTGGCATCCCCATAAAATTTCACTTAACAAAGGACATAGTAAAAGGGATTTTTCAAAAAATATAAATATGAAAAAAAATGGGTGTTTTTTTTTTTAATAGTACATCAGAGCCCCAAAATTTGTATAGTCTTTCCGTTTTCACCAACCATTTTATGTAAATAAAAATCAAAAGCAGAAGGATGAAAAACCGTATGCTAGGTAATGGAATATTAAAGAAAAAAAAAATTGTTTTATATCTCTGATGGGAAATTCCAAAGAGTAGAGCTTCCCTCAAAAAAAAAAATCGAAAAAAAAGTTTGCCAAGAAATTTTATCTTCCTAATTATTTTCAATTATATCATACGTAAACAAAATTATACCCGACAAGAACAATGCTTAAGTATAATAATGCCCATCTCAATTCATCCATTCACCGTACCGCACCGCACGGTTCTGCCACGAGTAGGTATCTTGTTTTTTTTTTTTATTTTTGGTGTTGTTGTTTTATTTTGCCATCCTCTTTAACAAGACAAGGACATTCATATCATCCCCCTTTTCAGATAGCAATCTACGTTCATTAAATATACATACATAAGCATATTTCTGCACCAAACACACAACACCACAGTCCAGACCGGCTATATGACTATGAGAGAATAAGAATGCGGTAGGGTTTTTTGCGGGTATAAAGACCCTTTTCAAAAAAAAAAAAAAAAAAAAACCATAACGTATAAAATGTGCAAATTGTCCGCATAATTCTTTATCAACGAAAAGGACCATCACGAAATTTTAAGTTTCACACAGCGCTAGTCAAACATCGAGTTATGTATACGTACAGAGAGGGGGTGGTACTGTATTCGCACCTATCTATATTATGTACATATGTATATTTTAATGGAGCAGGTTTCAAATAATACATTTTTGCACAACACTAAACCTCATCCATATAAACTTCTTGTTCTCTCTTCTAAGAATTTCCTTGTTATTTTTCTATTCGATGTGCTCCTTGTTTCCTGGCCAAACCCACAAAATCCCTTATTAGCATAATTTGCTTTAAATATTTTATGACAAGTGTCTGGGAAAAGTAGAAAACTACGCAATCCATAAAAAAAAAATTATATAGGTAGAAATAGCTTGGTGTGTATATGGTCTAAAGGTATATAGAAAAGAGAGAGAGTATCCGCAGACATTTAAATTAGCTCGAAGAAGTTTGCGGAAAAATTGCTAAAGAAAAATTCCTGAAGCTATTACAAAGTTAAAAGTGTAAATGCCCAGAGTAATTAAATTAAATATTCTTTTGAGAAATTTTTTTTTTCATGCACCCGCTTGTGTTCATTGGAATCAAGGAGGAGATGGTATACCCTTTTTTATGTGAAGGTATTTAAAATGAATTGAACTTTTCAAGGATACGAGTTTTTTTTTCTTTTTTGTTGTTTCCGCAGTTACCTATCTGTGGTGAAATTTGGGGAAATAATAAAATTTTTTTTTTGTATTTCATTGAAACATTAAGAATCACAGTGAGGAGTAATAATTATTATTATAACTAGAACCTATTGACGCATATCAAAGCAATTTAAATGTTGGCTTTTAAATTAACATGCGCCATGGTGATGGGAGTGATGGAATGAGATGAATCAAGATGATGCAAGGACCAATTTCATATTTCGTTAAATTTTTTGGATGTTTTTTTCTATGGGGATTATCTATATTTTAAAGATTTAATTCCAATTTAAGTTCGAAATTGGGAAAGCGGAAATTCGCGAAATAAAATAAATAAAAAACTATTTTGTATTTCAAACATTTTCGAATTAATTTCATTAAATTTGTGAACAACAACAACTTAAAGGTGCTACCACCAATTGTTTTTTTTTATTATTTCGTTTATATTTTATTTGGCCGGAGTCATAGCTATTTATTTGATGAGCTTTTAATTCAATTTTATTTGAAAAACTTTCTACACTAGTAGGGCTAGAACCCAAGTACCTATATCAGATTTCCTCAGTCTTAGAAGTCGTGTGCATGTGCACTACGCACTCCGCCGCTTATGACGTATTAATTAAATGTGAGGTAATTCGTTTATTCAGCTTTAGTATGACATTTTTGGACTTAAATGACAAAACGCAATTTTATCGTTGTTGATCAATGGGGCACTCATTCATAGTCAAACTTTAGAACCGAGTCCAACTGGCCTCGAGTCTAAAGTTAACGCACAGGTTAGAACAGCTGCTATCCATAAAGAATTTGGCAGCTCTGTTTAGTAAAAAACAGAATTCTACTACAATTGCCTGTCAATCCATTGAAATCCAATAAATTTTTTGACAGATAAAAAAAAAGACTCTTAGTCAAAGAGTCAACCGTTTTTAAGGATTGAGCTCCAGTTTATCTTTTGGACCCGGGTCTAAATTGTCTATGAATAACATAAACTCCAGGTTAGCTGTATGAATATGCCTCAATGTCTCAGCAAATATTTATGACATACGAAAATCTCTGTCTAGCAGGCAAAAGCATTCAAGTCGAGATAGTTAGTTGTTTTACCTTTTCAGTTAATGTTGCTGTTTCTAAAGACTTTTAATAACCTTACTTTCTTTGACTTGCAATGCATTGTTACTATTTCCAAATGTATGACCTATCTACTGCCACTAACGCCTTCGTATGATAAAGTCAAAGGGTTCCTTACCTGTTCTAAAGTGGAATATATTCCTGTGATTTTCTTGTCCCCGTTATCAAATCCCTAGGATATTCCATTAAGTTGCCATTTTTTTAAAAATATTTTTCAAAATTATATTTTTTTTTCGCCTTTATGTCTGCAAAATTTCCAGGCTATTTATGTGGGCATTCTACTTAATATCAAATTTCATTCGATTCACACCTGCAATTATTTTAGTTGATTGCGTTAATTTCCCTTAAAAATGCAAAAAGAAAGTGGTTCACTAGGACGTATACGCATTTTTTTTATTTTCTGAATTTTTCATAAAAGTTTTATATTTTTTTCTCAATTCAATTCAAATTATTGCCAAATTTAAAAATAAATCATTAATCATATTGTAAGAACTTAAAACGTATTTGAAGTAATAATTTAATTTAATTTAATTAAATAATTGTTAACCCAAATTTAGATAAGACTTAATTAAAACAAACCAACAAATTCTTGCCGTTTGGTTTCACCACATATACCTTGTATATATTTATCTTAACTAATTATCTCACCATCTATATATACAGGAACATACCAACCCAAGCGATATATGCCCCTACCCAAGCAAGCAAAAACAATACCCATAAATATGGTTAGCCACATGACTTATTAAACTCCGCATAGACCAAACCAAACCAAAAAAACAAAAATTATTTATTGTTTCATCAGAAAGTTGAAATAGCTTAATTTTCTTCTATAAATGTCGCAAATCAGGAGAAATATTGGTCGATAAATAAAATCAAATAAAAAGAAAAAAAAAAATAATAATTTAATATTGATTCAATGCCATAAAAGACAAGCTAAACGCGCTTTTGCACCATTTCCATCAAACACCATGTTGGTTATAGGCCTCGCTATATAAACTTTTATATGAGTTAACCATTTTGACCACGCATCTATCTTTCTAAAGGGTGTTTTTTTTTTTGTTTGGAGGCATGGAACTTTTAGTTGGCAATACTTTTTTAACTGGCGGCCATTTTGACAGCTGTTAAGTGATTTGAGTTTTCTTTGGTTTGACATTTCAACAAGAGTCTGACACCTGAATAACGGTTCCAAGCTGTTCAAACGAGGTGTGTTCAAAAAGTATCGCAAATTTTGAATTTTCACGGGTAACGTACTTACATTCGAATTTTAATTTTTTTGTGGCGTTATGTTGGTACTCATGCCTCTCACTTATGCCGACAAGTTTGGCCATTTTGAATGTGCAGATAATTGTTAACAGCTCCTTTGCTTACACGTGTTTTGGCTTGTCTTCGATTTGTAGGTTTAAAAAAAAACACACGAACACACCTCGTATTTTGAAATGTTCGAAATAAGTACCGCGCACTACGTCCATTGTACGGTCAACATAATCGTCCATCAGAGGGATTAATTCGCACGGATGAAGTCATTGCTGCTGTAGAGCGTAGCGTAGAAGAAGACACGAATCAGTCTATCCGCCATCGACAAAGCTCACTTTTGGTTGAATGGCTACGCCAATAAACAAAATGTCCGTACTCCGAGTAGATATAATACTCAAGTGTTTGTTGAGCCACCGTTACATCCTGAAAAACTGACTGGTGGTTGCTATAAAGACATGATTACTAATTATTTCCTTGCTCAATTGAACAACCATGATGTGCAGGAGCTGTGGTTTCAACAAGACAGTGCATCATGTCACACAGTTCGTGTCACAATTGATTTATTGAAGGACGCACGTTCCGAACGTTTAGTAACCGTTACCCGTTTCGAACCCGTAAATTGGCCTCCAAAATTATCGAAAATTCGGACTTTCGTATTCAATAACGTCGATTATCTTTCGAATAAAGCCAATTTCATGTCAATTTTAAAAATTCATCTTTATTTTATTTCATTTTAAAAATTCTATACCTCTGAAAAAAACATCCTATATATGAACGTGTAAAAGAGTGCCTATAAATTCAGACATTAGTTCCATCCCGATGGACAATCTTTGCAATATAACCAACATTGCCTATATACATACCTCGGTTTTTGTTTCTCTTCCATTTTATATTTTTTTTTTTTTGTATTTTGGTCAGGAGGTAGTTGGTTTCAGATATTTACTCGTATATGTTTGTATATTGTGCGAAATTAATGCGCGAATCTCGTTGGCAATAATGATGGTAAGCCCCGAACTAGTTTCTAAGTCCTTTATGGTCAATGCGGTTAGCAATCGATTGCTAGTTAAATTCGCAAAATATTTATATACATGGTTCAAACTTTATATAGAGGTTCGCGAATCCTAAACTACCCGTTCCTTTTAAAATATGTACATATAAATGTATATTGTCCATAAAAAGATGGTGGCAAAATATTGAACGTCATGAAACTTGACTCCGAACACCATAACCGCACACTCAACCCCAAATGCGGTCAAATGGATGAGCTTTACCTTTTAGAAGTCGGCTCGAATTACAGTTCAGCGTGTATTTAAAAAAAAAAAACCTGTGGGTTGCTTGCTCATTTCACTTCACCCCACGCCGCGCCGCCGCCGCCGCACCGCACTGCCATGCCTAGGTAGATGGCGAGGCGTTGGATCGATTCATCTTGGTTATTGATGCGAGTTTTTAGTAGGTTTACGAACTCGGAAACGCGCTTTGAAATTGAAACGACAACAAAAAAAAAGTACCCTTCGATTGATGGTGGTATATCGAAGGCTTCATCCCATAATCGAATAAAGAGATCGATTGTGTTCCAGGTTATGAAGGCAAACGACGCGTCGTTTTAATGCATCACTTGTTATTAGATAGGCGATTGAGGAAAGAGCGCTGATTAGCCCCTTATATAGATATGTAGCTAGGTGATAGGTGATAATGATATCTTTGTAGACATCACCGTAGCACAACTCCAACTCCTTCACTTTTGTTTAATTCTTCTTCTTTTAGATTGACAGAATTTCGAGAAGAGCAAAAGTTTTTCATCCTTTGTAAAGTTCTAGATATTTCAACTTGTGACACGTTCATAATAATGACGAAGATGATGATGCCGGTGATTCAAATGCATATAATATAAAAAATACCGTTCAGAGTGACGTTATACTGGCGGTGGCGGCGACGGCGGTGGGTGGTTAATCGTTTTCATTCACACGGGGGACCTATTTATGAGAGATTTAAAAGCAATTGCTTTCCGGTGTCACACTTGAACAGCAGCAGCAGCACACACCACGATGACGATGCACTGTCATAAGCATGATGGGTTGCTTTATTAACGGTGCATCACTATCATTTGAGGATTTATCAGCTAAGAGGACCTTTATGTGGCTTCTGCACAAAGAAATTCAATCTCTTAATATTATATACATATGCATATGGATACAGGAAGGTATATAGGTTGTGTAGGTATACCTAAGGGCTTCAAAAGAAACTATGTATAGAAAGACTGCGGAAAACACCGACTTAAAACACAAGTGTTGATATCTTTGCCCTCGAGGATTAGTTTATCGTTTTGTATAAATGAGAGTTGTATATAGAATGCGCAAGCACATAGGTGCATATAAAAAAAAAACTTTATAATACATGTTCTATGATGTGGCACTTAAACGATTAAGGCATCAACAAGTACTTATCTACAAACTCAGACAGTTTGCTTTTGCTTTGATTACTATTCAAATATTATGTACATAAGCTGTACACGTAGAGGTACACTCAAAAAAATAATTAGTGCATAAAAATTTCGTTATTTGTACGAAAAATTAGTGATTCCAAACTACGAATGCTTTTCGTAAATTGTATGAATGTTTATTCGATTAAAGAATGCATTCGTAAATACTACGAAAGTTTTTTTAAAGTTGCAAAATTTTCGCTTCATTTTACAAAAATTATGTCTAAATATTTTGTATATTTTACGAAACATTTTTTTCGTAATGTAGGATTTCTATTCGTACATTGTGTGACAGGCTTTTGTAAAATGTACGAATATTTTATCGAAGAAGATGATATCGATAGGCTTCAAAGATAGAGTGTGGTGTTGGTTCAGGGATCTTTTCTGGGTCTCCAAAAGTAGCTAAATCCTTTTGGCTTCCTTACTTTTCTAGTGTTTTTCAAGCTGAATTGGTAGCATTAAGGGAGGCATGTAAGCTACTGAAACAAAGCCCAAACCAGAACCGAAATACGGCTATCGGCCCTTGACATTCGTCTTGGTGGAAAAGTCTTTTCTATCCAACCAACTGCATTATATCTAAGAAGATGTGGCCCACCTATAATAAAACCCGTACAAACGATCTTCTATGCAGGCCTAGGCAAGACATAGCCTAGCCAGGGTTGTTGTGGTATGTACCGGACATTGGCCTATAGGAGTTCATGCAGAGAATTTACACATTCCTCACAACACGTTTTGCCGTACTTGTAGTGACCAACGGGAAAGGGAAACAGTAATCCACTTCCTCTGCAAATGTCCTGCTCTGGCAAAATTTAGAATGCAATCCTTTGAAAAGGCATTGTTTAGTTCGTTGCAGAAAATATTTGTAAATTCTACGAAATTTTTTTTTTGGTAAAAATGTTGGAACATTACAGAAATAATAAATGGGAATGGCAGCCACCCGGGTTCAATAAATAGAAACTTTATTGTCCAATTCTTTGAAACGCTTTTAAATATTAACTGCTTGGAAAATTTTGTAAATGACATTTCCTTCAGTTCTTAACATTTACATATGTGATGTGATAATATATTTAAATATGAGCTTGCTTACCATGCGATTCCAATATTTTTGAAAAATGATGAATGATAATGAAAATGAAACCCATGCGCCAGAGCGAGGAAAATACTATTTTTTTTATCAAATGCAGAAAGTATAATAAATTCGTACTACTTATTTACCAAACTGTCCTGATATTGCTACGTCGATTATTTTACATAATATTTTGTAATATTATGGAATACCAGTTGCTGTACATAATTACAACAATAATAATATTCAGTAAAAATTCGTTCGAAATGGTTCGGGCATTCCACTAAAATTTTGAATTTGAAATTTATGAATGCATTTTATTATAATTTTCAAAATGTTTGTACCGACATTTTTTTTTTTTTTTAATTTCATACATACACTATAAAATTTGTTTAAGTGTACTTATGTACTTAAATGTGAATACATTTTTCCCAGACAAATAGTACATATTGTAAGGCTTGTTAAACTCAAAAATATGGGAATACAAAAAAAATATGAGTTCCCAAAAACTTATTTTATATTTAAAAAAAACCTTCTGGTTGTGTTATGTGAAGATTTAA
Organism: Syrphus vitripennis; assembly: GCA_958431115.1. NCBI lineage: Eukaryota > Metazoa > Arthropoda > Insecta > Diptera > Syrphidae > Syrphus > Syrphus vitripennis. The sequence continues at coordinate 77,094,810 of OY288110.1, forward strand.
GAATATGTAACTATTTTATTTATGATTCTATTTTTGTTTTATTTATTTTTTTTTTTTAAAAGAAACCAAATACATGATTTTTCAAACATATCGTTGGCCTAACGGGAAATTAAAAACAGTGAAGATACAGGCAAAAACATTTGTGATTACTTCAGTTCCATTTTTGAAATTGTTTTATGTTAATATTCGTTCTTCAATATTTTTTTCTTAAATTTATTCCAAAAATTTAAAAAGATTTAAAGACACAAATCCTATGCGGTAATGCAAATTGTCAAAATAAATACATATTTGAAAAAAAAAATACTAAGAAAATTTCTTGCCAAAAACAAACACATACACATATTTAAAACTGTGTTTTTGAAAAAAATGCTATCAACCAAATATGTACTTCTTGCAAAAAAAAAACGTTAAAAAAAATTTAATTTTGTCATTTAAAATTTCTTAAGAAAATCTAAAACTGACAAAAAAAGTTCTGAAATCGGCTAGTAACAAAAAATGCTTAAAAAAATAATTTTTAAACAAATTATTTTATAAAAAAGTCTTTGTAGAATATGTAAATAAAATTATTAATAAAAAGTAGTGTCAAAAAATAATTATTGTTAAAACACTTCTGTAAACAAAATTATAAAAAATTATGAGTGAGACACAAAAAAATCTACATATATTAAAGAAAAATTTTATTCCAACTTTTAGAAAAAATTAGAGAAAGAAGATTTTCCTGTTTTTTAAAAAAAAAAAACATGAAATATAAAAAATAAAATAAAAATAAGAGATAAACATTTCAAATTTTCCACAAAAAAAATGAATAATAATAATTTAAGAAACATTGGAAGAACTAAAAAATATATTTTGTTTATTTTTCTACAAAGAAAACTGAAGGAAAGTGTGAAATTTTTATTTATAAATTAGGTTTTATCCATTATTTAAATACTCTTGATGAATAAAAACCATACCAAATTCTAAAAGTTTCTCTTCCATTTCATGTGGTTCTAATTTCTCTATGTGTACACCAATTGATTGGACAATGTTCAAAAAAAAATCAAAATGCATTTACATACCTACTTAATAAAGTTAAAAAGTAGTAAATTATAATTTTGAAATTTTATTTTTATCTGTATTTTCACTGAATGGTCAAAAATAATTATTTTGTCGGACAGTTATGTGAAGCACGTTTATGTCCAAATAAATATGTCAAAAATCTGTATTGTATATATGTACATTTTAGTATAGATTTTCAGTTAGACCTGTTTAAGTAATATAAAGGTGTGTTTTAAAGCCCTAAAAGCCATCAATAAATAACATCACAATAAATGAACAGACCACTCAATAACTATATATATATGTACAAACGTTATGACAGACGTCCATTAGAGCCAACCATTAGATAAAAGCCAAAGCAGATTGCTAACTACTATCATAATGTATTTTGTATATATAATTCCTATTCTGTTCCAGTTATTTAAACAAGTGCAATCCATATACATTATAGCAATGAGAGTATATCACTCGTATAAGCCGATTCTGAGTTGATGTTATTTCCTCTTTTGTGGCCTTACCTTTCTCTCTCTCTCTTTCACTCTATATTATACAGTAGTAGATATACTAATCCCTTATGAGATATTTATATCCTAAATCCTTAATCTGATCTGAGTACTTTGTGTCTCATTCAAAATCATGTGTTTGAGTTTTTTAGTTTCCGTTTTTGTCTTCAAATATTTTCTTAAATGATCTCAAAAGTTGACATCCTGCAGCAGCAGCAGAAGCATCCTCAAGGGAATTGAAGCAAAATGAATCCCTAAAATTGTAATCATTTGAATTCCATCGAGAGAGGTTTTTAGTTGTCATAGTATTCTTAAATACATATTATATAAACAGTATATGAAAAGAAAAGTCTTATGCTTCTTTTTTTTTGGTAAAAACATTATGTCAAAATTTAAGAACATTTCAGGTATAGGTAAGACCAGTTATAATACCCAAGCTGCCCAAACAATTTTATTCCTTTTTGATATCCATGTGATGTGATATGGATTTTTGTTCTTCTTTCTGTCAAGGGAATAACTTCATTTGGGATTATGTCAGGAGAAAATGTATGTTCTGTTCACACATTGTATGTCATTTTGTGTTTTTTTTTTCGTTCATGATGGAAAAAAGGTCTTTAAAGTTCATTTCATCTATAAAAGAGAAAATAAAGCACTCGCATTGCCATGAAAATGCTTTAAAGATTAAAAGCATAAAAAAAGACAATTCTTGTTTCATTTTTTTTTTATTATTATTTTTTAAGTCAACTTCCTGTGTATAGGTACCTAAGAGGTTTTTTGAATTGAACAGACAATTTAAAAATTTATTAGTATGGACATGAACATGTTTGAAATAGAAATTAAATTTGGGATTCATTGCAAAATTTAATACGTAATCTTGACTTTTTAAAAATCGCTGATCCTGTTGGAATATTTTGTAATAAATAATTTTAAAAAACAAAAACTATTTCATCTTCATTTTTGAAAACTTAAAACAAGCATTCTTATTTTGTCAACAAAATCTCCAGCAAAAGAAAAATGTTGAAAGAAATATTTTTTCTATGCAAAAAAAAATCTCAAAAGTTTCGAGAAAAAATACTGTCAAAAAAAAATTTGGCAAGAAACGACGAAATTGAAATTTTTCTTCACCACTCAAAATTGTATGCAATGCAGAATTTTCCAACATTTGTGGCCGTACATCGATAAAAACACGGCGAATGCTATTTTCCAAGTGGTCGAAAGTGTCTGGCGTTAAATCGCACAATCTTCGAGACCAATTCACGGGTTCGAAATTTGAAACTATGCGGTTACCAAACGTTCCTTTTAATAAATATCCGTTACGCCGCCGTCTTGTTGAAAACACATCTCCTGATCATCATTGTTGTTTAATTAAGTAACGAAGCGTTCATCATTCGCTCTAACGTTCTGGCCAGCATTGTTTTTAAAGAAGAAGGGACCCATGATTCCACTAGCCCATAAAGTACACCAAAAAATCAGTTTTTCTGGATGTGACAGTGGCTCAACAAACACTTGAGGAATATGTTCACTCCGAGTACGAACATTTTGTTTATTGGCGTAGCCATTCAACCAAAAGGGGGCTTCATCGCTAAACAAAATTCTCTTTGAAAATCGGGATCAACGGAAACCTTGTTTCTTGAGTCCATTTACCGAATCCACACCATGCTAGGTGATGGTGTGGCTTCAATTCTGGCACAAGTTGGATTTTTTAAGATCGATCTTTCCGTAAAATTTTCCATAAAGTGGATGGGCACATATCCAATTCCTGCCCAAGTAACACTCTCGTAGCTTTGAGTTTTTAATATGTTCTAAAAAAGTGTTAAAGGAGTGAACTCGGAGACTATTGCTCTATTTTATACTCCGTTGTAGCATCTGACATTTTCTTTTTAATCAAATGCTCTATATTTGAGTTTTAGAACAACTTCAAGCTCTATAGGCTTATAAAGCTTGTTGCTCTATTAATATGCTCTATTACAATATCTAACAAAACCTTGAACGAGCTTTACTTAATATTTCAACTATATGCTTTAAAAAGGCCTTATTTGAGAAAATAAATGTTCCTTAGAGCCACTCAGCAGCTTTTTGCTTTTAAACAAATGTCTTGTTGATCAAAAGACATAAGTGTCAAAAAAAATTATTTAACAAAATAAATAGCTGTCAAGAGGTGAAAAAATCGTTTAATCATTTCAAAAACAGCAAGGCTTATTGGAAAAAGGTGTGCCGCAACAAAAATGTTAGAAAGTTTATCAAAGATACGAAAAACTAAGGTGTCGACCAAATTGGCCGTGTTGAAAGATGAGCTAGTTTGAGTGTTGACAGTGTTGAGGATTTAAGGGAAGATAGCTTGGTTGAGAGCTCATCCCAACTGAATGCAGATGATTGATGAATTAATAGTAAATTTTTAAAATACAAAAATATGAAGAATTTTACCAAAGGCGATCGACTACGAGCAATATACAAAATCTTTGTCATCTTGTAACAGTAGTAAACAAAATTGCTATTCTGGAGATTCAGCTCCTACCTTCGAAAATATTTTATCATCTTTAAAAAAAATTACTGCCCACTTGTTCCAATCCTCCGGCAAGCAGCAAACCGAATGAGTGAGCTGTCAAAACTGGAACGTTATCATGAACCCAAAATAATATATCTAGTTTTAATAAACCAAAACAGGCACAGTTCAAATAGTAAACTTATATTTGAACTTTTTGTTCTCATTAGCGACATGCCAAACAAATGCTTTGAAAAATAAACACGACGAAATAAACACAATAATGGCGTTTTCAATTGGCAATCCGGAATTCGTTTTAGACAAATTCTCTACTTGTTCAGAATCAGAACTTTAACTTTTACCAAGTTTAACGCATTCAGAATGATTTTTTCTGCTTTTAGATTGCCAATCGAAAACGCCATAAAACAAATTGACTGTCATAACCTCATAAGTAGCCGTTTTAGAACATATTGCTTTAAAAGAGTATAGTGTGTATACAAAAAAGCGAAAGAAGAGCATCGGGTAACAAGCCAACACCAAAGTGAACAAAATCAGAAACAGGGTGATAACTCTTCATAGCTCATATTTTTTTTAGTTCTGTGCGGGGAAAATGTGCACTCTTCACTTTTTTATAAAATTAAAATAGCTTCTTTTTATGGTCTAAAAAGAATCATGTGACACTTATAAAATTCACTTAGAATCATATTTTTGTTACCTCACGTGTAAAAATCGTATTATGCATTTAAATTCTTTCGTGGAATTTGTAAACTTCAAGAGGAATTAATAGAATTCAAGTGGAATTTATAAAATTCATTGGAAATTCATAAAATTCACGTGAAATTCAAGCGGAATTTGAAAAATTTACGTAAAATTCATAAAATTCAAGTGGAATTATATTTTTGTGCTGTGTTTTTGAATTTTCTAAATTCTATAAATTTCAGGTGAATTTCATGAATTCCACTTAAATTTTATGAACTTCACGTGAATTTTATTAATTTGCCGTGAAATTCGTAAATACACTTGAAATTTAAGTTATCTCACGTGCAATTTTCTGATTACCTGTATGAGTTTTTACGTGAAATTTATAAAATTATTTCACATTTTTGAATTATTTTAAAATTTTGTGGAACCAACGTGAAATCATTGAAAGAATCGCAGTTCCTTTTGCATGAAAAAGGTAAAACATCATTTTTGATTTTTTTTTCAACCGAGGCACCCTATATTTAAAAGATGGCTGATAAAATTTCTATAAAAAATTTTTTGTAGACATTTGCATTATAGAAGCTCTAAAAGAGATATTGTTGTGGTCTTTTTAAAATGGCTGTTTTGGGAGAAGTTATAAAATCTTTGTATACACTTTTTTCATTTTCTTTTTTATTTAAATAGTAAAAAATTAATATTTTAAAGGCGCGTTGTACAATTTCGAGGTGCAACATCTATGTTTGTGATAAAAATAAAGTGGCACACAAAATCATTCCTAAGCATTGTCTTACTCATTAATTAAAGTATTACGATCGTTTATTGTAAATATTTTGCTTAATATAGTTTTGAGTTTTTCTTTGTAAATATTTATGTTTGAGAAATTATTTCAAAGATCATTATATACAAGCAAACAATTCTCTTTGTGTTCTTTTATATTTATATTTTACTAACACTTAAGCAAATCATTTTCATGTTACCATTTCAAAGGGAAAAGCTTTAAAACTATCTCTCGATAACGTTTAATAGAGCTAAAAGTGCTCTTAATCAAAATATTAATGTGATTTTGTAGAACATATAGACATTTGAGCATCATATTTAGAGCCCGAAAAATGCTTATTTTAGCTCCCAAACTCGAAAAAAAAGCTCTAAACAGGTTCTTTTTCAGCTTTATTGAAGCTATAGAGCAAATTGAAGTTAATATGGCCAAATAATTTAGCTTTATAAGCGCTGCCAGAGCTAAATACGAACTAAAATTGTTACTTGGGTGTGCACGATGGCGGATAGACTGATTCGGGTCTCGGCTGTTCTAGTTCTTAAGTAGTTTTAAGTAGTTCTTAAGTAGTTTTGATTAGCTTTAATTTAGTTTGTAGGTTGTATTTAAAATAACTAACGGGTGATTTTTTAGCTGGTTTGGTTTTGGCAACACTGGTTTTGACAGCTGACGTGTGTTTAGTACCTTGTGTCACTGTCAAACAGCTTCAGTTTGGTTTGCAATTTAGCCATGGATCGTCTTACAAATGAACAACGCTTGCAAATTATTGAATTTTACTATCAAAATTCGTGCTCGGTTCGAAAAAAAAAGATATAGACACCAAGTTTTTTTTCAAATTAGTTCTTGGTAAGAAATAAATTTACATACATATTTGAAATCTAGTTTTAAATTAGCCCTTAGGCCGAAAGGCATTAATTTTAAGATATTATGTTATGAAGTATAACTTAGAGCGCCCGCTTAGGGCCAGTAAGTTAGATGTAAGTTAGTGATAATTAGGCTAGTTTTTCTTGAATTTTTGTCTAGCTTTAAGATTGTTATAAGTTTGAAGAAAATCAAAAATGAATTTAAAAAAAAAAAAAAAAAAAAAAAAACTGATTCGGGTCTCCTTCTACGGTGCACTCTACAGGAGCAATGACTTCTTCTGTACGAATTAATCGCTCTGATGGACGATTATGATAATCATACAATTGACGTAGTGCTCGCTACGTATTTCGAACATTTCAAAATACGAGGTGTACCTATTTTTTGAATAGATACAAATCAAAGACGAGTCAAAAGACGTGCAAGCAAAGCAGCTGTCAACAATTATGTGAAAATTCAAAATGGCCGAACTGTTCGACGTGCATAAGTAAGAGACATGAGTTGAGTACCAACATAACGCTACGAAAAGATCGAAATTCGAATATATGTACGTAACCCGTGAAAATTCAAAATTCGCAATACTTTCTTAACACACCACGTAAACTTGCACAATTTGGAACCGTTATTCAGGCGTCAGACTCTTGTTGAAATCTCAAACCAAAGAAAACTCAAATCACTTAATAGCTGTCAAAATGGCTGCCAGTTGAAAAAGTGTTCTCAACTTGAAGTTCTATACCTCTAAAATATGTACTCGGTATGTTCTCCTTAAAATTTTCAGAAAAACTGAAAACGGCAAATAGCTCATGTAAGGATACAGACTTGAACCCTTTCATTTTAAGCTGTTACTTTTTACCTTTCTTACTTTTAACTCCACTGCATTCAGGGTATATTTAATTTCAAAATGAAAAATGAAAAATTAAACTTGTTACCCGCGTCCACTATCTCATTCTTCTCAACCATAATGCTAAAAAGTTTAAATTTTTTTTTCTTTCAAATGGCTCCAACAAAAGAATTCAAAATTCCGATTATTAAACGTTAGAAGGTACTCGCATTTGAAATTCGTAACATTTTCATAAATAAAAAATCATCCAACTTGCAAAAAAAAAAAAAAAAAAATAATAAATATTCCACTTATGTTTATTTGAACAGCTAATTATTTAGTCAGCTTTTGCTAAAGCATATTCTCTTACTCCATCCAACTACCCAACTACCCACCTACCCACAAGAATAACAAAATTACTGTTCCATCTTTAATTCAGATACATAAACTAGCTCTGATTGCATACACAAGTCTTTTGCTCCGTTTTATCAACGTCATATCATCCCCTAAAGCCCCCAAAGTCTGTGTCTACCATACACTAAATATACAATCATGTACATACATTTATTTACTTAATATACTCATCGTAGATACATACCCTTAGCAAATATAACGAAATAATAAAATAGCAAACAGACCGAACAACGAATTCTACTTGACAATCTCCTTAGGAATGCAATTTGCAAACATCATATCTTCGTGTCTTGAGAAAATTTACATTCTCAAGTGATATCCTGATTATTTACTTACCAACATCCTTCTTCTCTTTGTAACCTCCATGTTCCCCTCCCTCTCCCCTTTTATCTTTCCACCATTATTGTTCTGTCTCGTCCTGATCATCATATTATTCTCTTTCTATTTTATATCTCCTTTGCTTTGCTACACGAGACTCTGTTGCTTCATTTAACTAATTAATTTTATGAATTTTTATTTTCTATCTTTCCAGATCCTCCACAAAACAACGAGACTTTTATACAAAATAACACAACAACAACAACAAAAAAAAAAGAAGCAGAATAATAGAAAAACATTTTTGGATTGCTCTTCGTGCTCTCGGAATAAAATTTGCATTTCGGATTCGGATTCGCAATTTCGTATGCAACAAAGGTACGTATTTTTGTTTGTTCTAGTGTTGAGTAGTTATAGTTTTTAGGGTGTGTCTGTGTAGTGTATAGAAATATTGTACCGCTATTCATATCCCTGGGAGTTGGTTTATGGTGTTTCGCGCCAAAAGGACGATTCTTTGCTGGATGATGGTGAAAAACAACAGATTGCTCTGGAGCCACTTCTTCTTCTTCTTCGTTGTCGCACTATTAGGATTTTGTGTGCCCTTATAGAAGTCAAAAAAAAAAAAGCAGAACGTGCGATGACATATTATTCCGATTGAATTTTTGCAACTAGTCGCCATTTGTTAGTTCGTTATTTCTATTGCTTTTTTGTTGGTTATTCTTGTGATTTACATACAATGTAGAAACATGTTGTGTGTTGCAGTTGTTGCTTGATTAGGTTCATTGGGGGTTCTTCATGTTTCTTCTTTGATGGCTTCTTTAGTCTGGAAGGGTTTTACTTTTTTTAAAAGACATTTATTTTAACCAAGGGGAAAAATCATAAAACAAGGTTTTATGATGAAGCAACAAGACTTGGGTGAACTAACTCCAACCAAGATTTTAAAGACTGGGGTTATAGCTATTTCAAGACTGTGAAGCCAATCATCAGACTCCTTTTAGTGATGATTGGTTTTTTATTGTTTAGTTTTAATTGAAAAACTTTTTGCCCAACTGGGACTTGAACCACGACTAAGCTCCCTGAGAGTCATATGCACTACGCATTGCGCTACCGAAGTAACATGAACAAGTCCGTCCCATCCAAACTTTTCACCTATAAGGGAAAACAATCAATCAATATTCACTTTACAAAACGCCAATTTTACTGTCTTCTGACCTTATTGTTATTCCGAACATAGCAGGATTGTAAGAGATTACAACCTTGAGAATGCATTGCATTTTTCTTTAAAAAGATTGCCATATTTGTTTCACTCATTCAATTGATTGCAATCTTTTGGAACTTCATGCATTCTTCTCATGCTCTTTGTATTCTTTGATATTTTGTATTCTTTGAATTCCACAAGTCTCTGCATATATTTCTAGGAAAAATATTTAATTGAGTATTTGAAAATCAGGATGCCTCTTAAAAAGAGTTGAAATTTTTTAATTAATTTTTTCTTGCGTCTATAGGACGCTGTAGATGTAGATGCACGTACTGCACGTCTTGAGCTATTTGAATTTCTTGAGCCCTTACGTGTCTTGGGAAATTTGAACATCTTTTGGGCCTTGCGCACCTTGAGCTTCTTGCCTTGAACGTCTGCAGCGTTTTAAGAATCCCCATAGTCTAGTGTGTCTTGCGCAGGTTGAGATTCTTATGCCTTGAGCGTTTTTAACGTCCTGTACAGCTTCAGAGTCTTGCACATTCTTAAACGCCTCAAGGGTCACAGGCGTTCTGAACAGTGGGTGTTGTTTATTAGTTGAAGGGGAATTAGAACTTGAAGTTACGTCAAACGAATTTGCCCTGAAAAACAGTGAATGAACAAGGAAAAGTAGTTATGAGAAATCCATACAGTTTAATATAAATTATTTGTAATTTTGTATTTGATGTGCCAATTCTGGAACCAATTCTACCTTACCAAAAATCCTCGTGGTGCAACTGTCAGACTGTCGTCTCCGTCTGGCGTAGGGAATTATCTCCATCAGTTCCAAGAGGGAAGCTTTTATTAATAATATTTTTTTTTTGTTTAATTTTGTTTATTTTCGCTTAGTTTTTATTTTTAATAATTTAATTTTATTAATTATAATTTTATAATTATTTGATTTTTTTTATGGTGCCAGAAGGGCCAAAGCAATTTATAAAATAATTCTGACTGGAATTTGGAGATGCCGGAAGGAAAAATGTTATTGGAAAAATGTGTTTCTGTACGTTACGTTACTTTATATAATTATATCGTTGAAATCTAAAGGGGTGTGTTGGTAGAGTGAAGACAAAGTTGTAGTGAGCTACAGATGGCGTTAACAGTTTCACAGAACTAATATTTTTATGACATTTAAAATTCTCAATGATACCACGTGCCTAAATATTTGAATACAAATCTAAATAATTTCTCAAAAAAAACAAATTGTAAATTAATAATTGAGGTTTAATTAACAAATACACAAAAAAAAACTATTTGAATGAAAAATTAAGATATGTAAGCATGAGAATGAAAATTTGTTTCTGTTCAAAAAATGTTCATTAAAAATCCCAAACAGAATAAAAAAAAATAGTGCCTATCTATATACATAAGCACATAAAAAGTAAATATTTTCATTTTAATATTTTTTTCAAGCTGAATTTTTAATTGGTTATTATATATTAATTTAATGAGAAACAATGAATGATTTGACCACAGCTTTCTGATGTGACACGTATACTTATGACAATACGACACATTACCACAAACATCACCACGACCTATAGTATTTGTATATTGTATATGTACATATATAGAAGATACATGACTGATGATTTTATTAATATAGCTAAAGGGATAATAATTGAAGAGGTAATAATGATACATAGATTTTACATAAATATGCCATTTAAGATGATTTGATTTAAATTAAATTTAAAATGAAAATCGTTAGGTATGAGTTTTAAAATTATAAATTACAACAAAAAAATTTTTTTTTTAATCCTGATTATATGTACTTTAATGTTCCATATAATTTTTACTTGCTAGGATAGGTTTTGGATTCATGATAAAAATCACGAGATTTTGATCGAACTTGACATAACCATGATAGGGAAGTCGAAAAAGTGCAATTCTGTCTATCTATTGAGCTACAGCTGAGGAAACAATAACGGTGCCAGCCATAGGTTTTTTAATTTTTAAAAATCCTATTTTTTTGTTTGAAAATGACTGCGACGGTTTTAAAAACAAAGGTTTGAGGCTGTATCGAAGGTACTTCATATTTTTAAAAATATGCTCACTGGTTCATTCGATTGACTTTGATTGTTAGTTTTTGGACCTAAAACACTCCTTGTATGGTTTTATTAAAATTTTATATTCTATAAAATAGCTTATCTCTTCAATCCCTCTAGAAATCGAACATGAAGCAGGGATTCAAAAATAAAAATGTGTAAATGTTTGTATGCATTGCATAATGTATCTTCAATTTACATACATCATGAAAATGTAAGCTAAATATCTGCAAACTGTCAAAAAAAGCTATAGGGTGACCATCTGTATTTTATAAAAAAAATTGTTTCGAAAGATTTGTTATATTGCATTTATATAGTAAAAAATTGTATACCTTTTGAATTTGTGTTTTGATAAAAATAAATAATCCCCAGTCAAATTTTTACTCACAAAAAAGATAAAAATTATTTTTGCTTTGCTTACAAACAACTGCATAGTTTTTGTAATTTGAATTTTTGTAGTTTAGTTAAAAGTTTAAAAAAAGTGAGTTGGTTGCTCTGCTTGAATGATGACCATGATTTTTTTTTTTATAATTTACATGTGTATAATTTGGTCATATGGTCACCATAACTTAAAAAAAAAGAAAAATTACTTTAAACCATGAAAAACAACAGTGATAACGGCTGTCAATTTACATACTCAAATAGTATTTTATTGTGTCACTCGAAAAATATTGAATGGGAGTAACAGATTTCTATTCTCTCTCTCCCGGTCGTTCAAAAATTTTCCAAATTTTATTGCACATAAGCATGAAATTTGATTTGACACCAGCCCAGCATGGGGGTTAAAAATAAAACTGTCGTCATTGTCCAGTTGTCCATTTTTTTTTTATAATGCAAAAATCTATGACAATTGAGATTGACAAGTTCTCGCATTGTCCTTTTATTCTCAAGTGACTTATTTTTAACTACATAGGTGCAGTGCTGTATATTTTATATGGCTTTTAATATTATGTATACTGAAAAAAGGAGACTTAATACTTTATATACAATATGTACATATATATTTATATACAATATATACTATAGCTTAGCTACATAGATGAGAAAAATACATTTTGTAAAAGACTTGAAATAAAGTCAAGTATACGCCTGAGTGTCCCCTATTTTATTTTTTACTAAGTTTATCCAAGTTCTCAAACTGGGATTTAAAATGAGTTTGGAATGAGTTCTTTTTTGTAGAATTGATTATGGAAACAGTTCGAAGTTTTTTTTTTTTATGGTAGTAATATTTCGGAATCTATTTATTCGATTTTGATAATTTTTTTTTTGAAAATTTAAAACATAAGAAATAACTGGTTTTTTGGATAAAAATGAAACAATATTGTTATTGGCTGCTGGAATGCACCACTCCAAATTCGTGCTCCGCTACCTTGATTGTTTGACCAACTGTTTTTCAAAATTTTCAAAAAAATGTCACCTTATTATAACATACGTGTTTTGGTGAGAATGTAGCACAGTGAAGTAAACAAAATTAAAAAAACAATCCACCGCGACGACGACGAGTCCAAAATGAAAATATCAATATTTTTACTTAACTAAATCCAAAGTGGAAAAAACTTTTGCTGTTTCGTCACCAGCGTGCATTTCTGCTTTCAAAAATTTCGAATCTTTATTGATTTCTTGAGGGGAGGATTTTTGAAAAGATACCTCATGAACCTACCCCTTCTCAGTGAACCATTTGTGAAAACCGATATATGACTTGTGTTTATGATGACCTGATTCTCCTCTTAAAATAGCCTTGTGGGAATATATAATTGGACCACTGGGTTGAGGTCAACGGTATTGTATAGTTTGTCTCGATGCCCATGTCAGTAAATTTCATCATAATTTTATTACCGAAATGGTCCCTTATTCAGGTGTTACACTATAGCTGAGTAAAAAGATCAAGTGTGGCAAGCGAGAGAAAAGTTTCAGAGGCTGCGGTTGGGGTAGTTCAGAAAAACTGGACTGATGGTCCAGGAATATAAAGATTTTTACTAGAAAGTGCTAAAATTTTTAGTGGATACGAAAGATGTTAAATTTTAGGTGTCGACCTCCTAGAATTGTAGGAATCGTGATTTTGGTCCGCTATAACCACATTTACAGAATAATTCCAAAGAATAGTTCCAAACTCAAACAAATTTTCAACACCAACAGATTTTAAATATGGAATTTTATGAATATGGAAAATATTATTGCATTTTTATATAAAAGGATTATTTTTTAGAGGATGAAACTTTGATATGGAATAAAAGATGTGTTTTTAAAATTAACATGTAATTGACTTTATTCCTGAGATAATCCTTTGAAATTATAATTTTTGGCACGGCTGTCTTGGACGTAATGGAGGTCCAATTTTCGCTCACTTTTTCCTACATTTGTCGCTGTATATCGGCAATAACGTGGAGAATATTGCCTTCCAAGACTAGCGATTTCAGATATTCTCACAGAAAAAGTATAGCGGCGTTAAATCCCACGACAGAAACGTTTCCTTCAATAAATCAATTGTGGCACGAGCTGTGTGACATGTTGAGGATTATCCTCACTCCAGAGGAAGCCTATCAACCAAAAGTGAGCTTCATCGCTAAACAAAACTCTATTAGAATATCGATATCAATGAGAATCTTGTTTTGGGTCCATACACCGAAACTAAGCCTTGCTAAGTGTGACTAAGTGTGACTAAGTGTGGCTCCAGTTGTTGCACAAGTTGGATTAAGTAAGCACGCTAACGAAGTCCTTCCACAAAATCTTCCATAAAGTAAATGGGGACATATCCAATTCCTGTGCCCGATGGCGGATAGACTGATTCGGCTCTTCCTCTACGGAACGGCGACGTCTCTGTGGATGCGTAGAGTAAACGTGGTGTGAAAACGGTCCATAGTTGACCGTAAAATGGACGTAGTCTCCGATATTAGTTTGCACAATTTTTAAGCGTGGGCGTTAAGGCGTCAGTCTATTCATGTTGAAAAGCCAAACCAAATTAAATACAAATCACTTAACAGATGTCAAAATGGCCGCCATCGCCAGTTATAAAGAGTTTTGCCAACTTAAAGTTCGATACCTCTGAAAAAATGCCTTTGTTTATTGTTTTTGTTTTATAATATTAATATTCCGAATAGTCCTTTTAATTTGTAGTTATTTCAAAACACAATCCATAAGTTTGCTCTTAATTTCAATATTAAAAACAAAACAAAAAAAAAAATGGTTTACAAAACACTCAGAACAACATTGGCTCCATATTCAATCAATCTAATTCAAATTCCAAACTTGTAATTACAATTATGATCCTCTACATACGAGGGTATAGGAGAACTGAGGGATAATTCATTATTGATTAGATACGTGCGTGCAATTTATACTGCTATACACATTGGATCTATAAGGTAGGTATACCGTTTCTGAAATATTGGATTTATGATTTGTTGGTGAGCTATTACCTATCCAATGATATGCTGGGGGTGGGGGATATATTGTACCGTCAGAAATGATTTCAATTGAAGTAAATGTTTCTCACACTCTTGATTTTTGCCAGGACGACGACGCCCAGTGACGGCAGACGATGAGAACAAGGATGAGGACGACACGATGACGGACATAATATATCCTAACCGAATCCATATATATGTAGGTATAGCTAATAAATGGATTGTCAAATTCAGCTCGTCCGATATTTGTAAGTGCTCCCAGAGAGGGTAATCAATTTCATCGCACAACCACTCCATATAATATATACTTAGTCTACCAGTGGATTGTTAAATTTTTTGGCGAAAGAAATATTCGCCCTACCATACAACGAACGAAATCAATTACTATAAATCAAGTGTAATTAATTTATTATTCAATCTAATACGACACGCACTTGTGTGTTGGAGATACGATTATATCAAGCCGTTTGATTGATGATCCGAAGAGATATGTATTTTTAGTATAAATGAAAAATAATCCCTCTTTCTATTAAAATAATTGCAACACTTACAATTTATATATATCTCTCTCTCTCTTATGAAACTTTTTTTTTTTTATATTAGTGACGACTATGAGATGACACTCAAAAACCAAAAGTTTTGTCGTTTTCTTACCGCTGTTTGAAGGCACACTTCGGTGTCGGTGTTGGGATGAGTTTGCCTTAATGGCTGTCATTTTGAGGTGTATTCTAGGCAGTTTTACGTTTGTGTCTGTGTTCGTATATGAATCGTAGAGGAAAGGTTGTTAATTTTAACCCTCAAGTGCCATTTTGAAATACCTTAACGACTTAAAATTGTCAAGGGTTTCATCCATTAGGAAGTGGTTTAGTGGATAAATTCAAGTGTTTAATGAGAAATTTAGTTTCGTGTTTCGTTCGTTCTTTCGTTGGTTGCCATCTTGATGGTGGAGGGGTGAGTGTATGCAAGAATATATACATTTGGTATAGTTAAATATTTTCTCAGGTATTCTCTCTTTCTCTCTCTCTGGTATATTAGATATTTTGCTGTTTAAATATTTAATTACTTTACTTGGGCGCAGCACTGTACGTACCTTCGTAACTATATCCTTATAAATTTTCTTAAAGAAGAAGGATATTTGCATAAAGTTTTATGAGCTCTGGAATAGTGCAAAAGTCCACAAGTCTTAAGATTCTAACTTTTTCGTTTTTTTACCTGGAGAAAGGAAGGTAGCAAACTAAAAGTGTTTTGGTTTAACCCCAACGGTACACGGAGAGCAGTCGAGAACTTTAAAGAGCTATGTATAGAATCTTAAAAAGCGATTAATTAAAATTTATTAATTGTTTTCTAATCAGCAGATCGCTGCTATTCAGTATTCGCATTGATTTTTTTTAGCTACACGAACAATTTGTATAACTGTTGCTTGAATTGAATTTTGTTTTTATTTTGTACTTGAATCCAAAGATTTCGAATATAATTTCAAGACGCAAAGGGGGGGGGGGGGGGAGTGGTATTAATGTTATTATTTGAAAAAGTGAAATCCAAAATTCAGTAAGTGCCAAAATTCAGTTTCAAAAATTCTGTAAATCTAAAGTTCCAAACTTCTATAAAAGAAAAATTGTTTTGATAATGTAGACCTCGAAAACCTAACTTTTAGTTTTAGAAAAACTATTTTCAAACAAATAAAACATCAAATTCAAAAATATTCGCTTAAAATCAAATGTTGGTTGGTTTATGAGATCCCATCAACGGAACCCTTCCTAGAACTAAAAGCACACAAACAAAATATTTGAGAATTATTCTTCTTCTTTATCAGGTAGTTAGGTAGAGATGGTAGCTGCTAGCCCTGGCCTTCCGACTCAATTAGCGTTGGAGAGCGCTGTTTTGGTACCATTTACTCGTGTCAACCTTATAGGGATTTAATACGGAATGATATGGTTTTTATAGACTTTGACCAACCATTAATAAAGCCATTTCGTCGCATTCAGAAAGATAATCAGATCCTTGAATTTCTTCTTGTCGAGCCTTGTCGAGCCCGTTCATTACATTCAATGTCACTATGATCTGGGACCCAAATGGGAGTGACCCGAAAGTTAATGTTCAGACTCGATAGTTCGTCCCGACATTGCTGGACAAGTAACGAAGTAGAGGTGGCTGATTTGTGCCCTTAATGGCCGCCTGGCTGTCAGAGCGAATTGCCGTTTCTGTATTGATTTTGGTTTAATTTCAGCAATTTGCATGCTTCTCTAATTGCTAGTAGTTCAGCTTGAAATACACTTGCAAAGTCTGGTAGTCTGGAAGACTCTTGGAGATGTTAAGAGCCATGAAAAATATTCCTGAATATTCCTGGGGTTGGCCGTGGCGCGATGGTATGCGTGGTCACCTGTCAACCAAATGGTCACAGGTTCGATCCCAGCCGTAGTTCTATGTCTTGTTTTTTTCCATTATCATTGATCATTGTTGGGCCGCTGGTTTACTCATTACATGTTGTTCAGGCATAACACTAACAACATGTGATTGAGTAAATACTAGTATGCCCAACAAATATGACAATGAACAAAATAATGTGAATTATAAAGGGACATAGATATAAGACACGGCATTTCTCCGCTTTAGCCCAGCCACCAACCCTGGAGATAAAATCTGAGACAATCACCACCTTCAGTCTCAGTACCTCGCGCCACATACCTTTCCGTACACCTTTCCCTTCCCATCCCTATCCTTCACGCCCGCGCTGTTTTGATACATATAAAGGGTAAACCAAAAATCCCCTTGAGCGCGCGCATAAAAAAAAAAAAAAAAACACCGCACTCCATCTTAGACCTATCAGTAAAGATTGTTTTGTCGACGTCTTTCGTAACACTATTGTTTTTCCAATCAGGCTTTCAAATCTGCGATTAGGCCGAGAGGGGGTTCGCAGTAGTCGGAGGAATCAATTTTGTGATATTTCTTGGAAAACCAACAATTAGATTCTTTTAGTCTGAAAGCACTGCATGCTACTAGATATTTTATGTAAAGGTCGAGTGGTAGAAGGTTCAGGATAACGCTAAGGGCATCTGTTGGGTAGGATCGAAGAGCTCCAGTAGTGCCAACGCTAGCCGTTCTTTGAACCTTCTTAAGTTTATCAATGTTATATTGTTTGCTAAGTTTGGGGTCAAGAATAACTCCAAAGTAATTTTGGTCATACATAATTTTGAAATACAGAATAACGATCCGCTCCCGATCTTCACTTATGATGGCTTCATTGTTAGCAAAGAATTTAGCTGATTGTCTTTGAGCCTTTCATTTTTCATTAGAAGTTGAAATTTTTTTTTTTCAACTCATTTTTTAAAAATAATTTTTTTTTACTGAAAATCAAGATTAATATTTTCTAGGTGATTTAAAATTCCAAGAATTAAAAGAGTATTCATCTTTTTGTTGGATGCAAAAAAATAATATTTTGTTTTCAACAATTAGTAGGTAAATTATAAAAAAAAAACAATATTCTGAAAAAAAAATTGAATTCGATTTTAAAAAGGATTCTTAAAAACCTGTACATATTTTCCTAGCTTGCCGTTAACAAAATACACAGTAAAAAGTTTAATATTCTTCTTTTAAAAAGCCACTCAGTAGTTCAAAATTATTGAAAAATTGAATAAATTAAAAATTGTTGACAATAAAAAAATCATTTTTTTCCAACATTTTTGAAATAATTATTTAAATTGGTCGGTAAAAAAAATAATGAGAAAAAAAAATATTTCAATTTAAAAGCTCTTTGAATCAATAATAATTCAACAGTATATATGTATGGGTCAAATATGTGTACTTCTTTCAATCAACACTGCAATTTTATTTTGATAATTTTTATTTTGTAATTTTTTTTTTTTTAATTTTTTTTTTTTTAATTTTATGAAAAGATACTTTCAAATCCTCAACTTAATTTAAATATTCTCATCGAATTATGCTCGTGTTGAACCAATTTGCTGCTTTTTCGCATTTTGCATTTAACTTAATTTTCACAGTATATAGAGATATTAACTGATAACGATTGTGATAATGCGATAAATGATTCAGCATAAATTTAAGGATATCATGATGTCTGCTCGTAGCGTAGAATATTATATAATGAAGGATAATTCCAAATAATTTCTGCAATTATTTACAGATGTTTTTTTTTTGTTTTGCATTTCGGCGCGGATTATGCTATGGACTGTGTTTGTGTGCATTTTATTTGTCTGTCTGATGTCATACATTTGACCTGTTAAACGAATTAGTTTCAATCAGAGCTGTAAAATTTCAAGTACCAGTACCAGAACTTGCAGTATCTGCAGTATTTACAGTATCTGCAGTATTTGCAGTACCTGCAGTATTTGCATTACCTGCAGTAACTTAAAGTATTTTCTTGCCTGTTGAGTTATTGTTGCTTCAACTTGAATTTATAATGGGATTTTACTATGTATTTCATCAGAAGAAAGTATTTTTTGTTTAAAAAAAGACATCGCAAATTTAATGGTTGCCATCTAGAAGCCCACTTTTTCAAAAATTTTACCAAATAATTGGAGCACTTGCTGAAGAATGATTAAATCTAGAAGAGTCTTACAGCGTTTGAAGTGAATATAAAAATTCTCACCAGTGGTGGCATCCACCCATTATCTCAGATTGAAAAAAAATCATAAATTTTTTCTCTCTCGAACAACCTCAGTCCAAACATGACAGTCTCGTCTCGGTCTTTATGTTTTGGGTCCGATTTATATTTTACGGCAAACTACTCTTCAGTAATTTCACCAAAATAAAATAAAATACAATAAAATAAAATAAAATAAAATAAAATAAAATAAAATAAAATAAAATAAAATAAAATAAAATAAAATAAAATAAAATAAAATAAAATAAAATAAAATAAAATAAAATAAAATAAAATAAAATAAAATAAAATAAAATAAAATAAAATAAAATAAAATAAAATAAAATAAAATAAAATAAAATAAAATAAAATAAAATAAAATAAAATAAAATAAAATAAAATAAAATAAAATAAAATAAAATAAAATAAAATAAAATAAAATAAAATAAAATAAAATAAAATAAAATAAAATAAAATAAAATAAAATAAAATAAAATAAAATAAAATAAATAAAATAAATAAAATAAATAAAATAAATAAAATAAATAAAATAAATAAAATAAATAAAATAAATAAAATAAATAAAATAAATAAAATAAATAAAATAAATAAAATAAATAAAATAAATAAAATAAATAAAATAAATAAAATAAATAAAATAAATAAAATAAATAAAATAAATAAAATAAATAAAATAAATAAAATAAATAAAATAAATAAAATAAATAAAATAAATAAAATAAATAAAATAAATAAAATAAATAAAATAAATAAAATAAATAAAATAAATAAAATAAATAAAATAAATAAAATAAATAAAATAAATAAAATAAATAAAATAAATAAAATAAATAAAATAAATAAAATAAATAAAATAAATAAAATAAATAAAATAAATAAAATAAATAAAATAAATAAAATAAATAAAATAAATAAAATAAATAAAATAAATAAAATAAATAAAATAAATAAAATAAATAAAATAAATAAAATAAATAAAATAAATAAAATAAATAAAATAAATAAAATAAATAAAATAAATAAAATAAATAAAATAAATAAAATAAATAAAATAAATAAAATAAATAAAATAAATAAAATAAATAAAATAAATAAAATAAATAAAATAAATAAAATAAATAAAATAAATAAAATAAATAAAATAAATAAAATAAATAAAATAAATAAAATAAATAAAATAAATAAAATAAATAAAATAAATAAAATAAATAAAATAAATAAAATAAATAAAATAAATAAAATAAATAAAATAAATAAAATAAATAAAATAAATTAAATAAATAAAAAATAAAATAAATAAAATAAATAAAATAAATAAAATAAATAAAATAAATAAAATAAATAAAATAAATAAAATAAGATAAAATAAGATAAAATAAATAAAATTAATAGAAAAATTAATTGTACATTTATATATAGAAGAATTAAAAACAAACAGTTTCCCTACAGTTATTTTAAACACATAATTTCAGGCAATAATTAATACAAATTTATGTTTCATTTTTTAATTTTTTTTATAATTTTTTTAAAAACCGAAAAAAATTATTTTTTATATCGACACAGTTAATTATTGTAAACCAACCGACATAGCAGAATGACAGTAGGTGGGCTTCCTACATAGTTAATTATTTTTTAAATATTTCCCAAATATTTAACTACTCTTGGACAAAAAAAATAAAAACTTTTTAAAATCAATTTTCAACCTCAATCAATGTGGTGGAAGAAATAAATGAAACAAACAAAAAATCCATGATGTAAAGAGAAAAGATAACAACAAAAATTCCTCAACAGAAAGGACATAATTGACATTATCCTTTTAATTGGACATCCTTACAATTTGTGGATGGTAGAGAGGTTGTTCAGCATTAAAAAAAAAAAAAAAAAAAAACACAAAAAGTAAATAAAAAAAAATATAAAAACAAGGAAGTGAATTGGAACGTCACGTTGGCCGTATACCGCCATATCGTTTCAATACCTTCTGCCCGTCATTTTTCTGAAGTCAGATACCAAGGTAAGGTATATCAGAAAATAAAAATTAAAATGTAAAAAACTGTATGTAAGTAGGTTTACAAAAAATAAAAAAAAAAATGTATCTACATAAACATAAAAAATATATATATATATATTAAATCTACAATGTTCACACACAAATTAAACGAAAATGAGAAACCATTCTTAATGGTCCATTTCGGCTTTTGGTTGTACTCTGTGTGTCTGTGTCTGGTTCGTTCAAGCTGCATGCCCGGATGGCACAAGGGTAACTTATGTAATGTAAGTATAGCTCGTATATTTACATTGCGGAGGGTTGATATTTATGCGGTTAATTTATTTTACACCCATTCTGTTGTCTCACTCGGTCTTTATGAATTATTATTATGAAAACCTGAGGGTAGTGCTTTATAGGTAGGTAGGTAGTAGGTAAATTCAGAATCATTAAAATTCGCAAGTTAAATAAATGCTATTGTGGTTTTTATTGCAAGCGCCAACGGTTTTACATAAACAAATTTCATACACCACAATAAGTACATGTAGCTACAGTTATAAATAAAAATTCATATCTACCTTTTGAAATTAAAAGAAAAAAATTTATATTTTTTTTCGTTAACCGTTAACATCAAAACGTTTTTCTACCATAACTAAATTAAAATTGGTTGGTATCTAAAAGGTCTTGTCTAAATATTGATTTACGAATTTAGAGGGAGATATATTTTTTTTTTTAACATAAAAATAATATAAAAGAAATGACGGTGGGTAGATAATTTTGTATTTTTAGAATAACATACATACATATACTTTAGAATAAATTGGCTGTAAAAAATTTAATAACCATTAACAACAAATCAATGCAAAGATGTAGATCAGTGTGTTAAGAACTACTATTGAAGTATGTTTACTGTTTACTTGCGGCTTGTACTGTAGCACAAGTTTTGCATTCGTAAAAAAATTCCAACTCGAGAATGCCGAACTTATGAGATACTAGGTCTACATCGCATGTGTTTTTTTTTTTTTTTTTTTTTTGAAATTAGAAAGCCAAAAAAAAGGAAAATCAAATCTTGAAAAAAAATCCAAAATTTTTTTGAAGTTAAATTTTCGCACAAACGACTCATGGGATTGTTATCAAAATTTTCATGCAAGAGCATCAAAATCTATAAAAAAGTATCTAGTACTTACTTTAAAAAAAAAATAGTTTTGAGTTTTGAAAAACATTAATATTATTTGTTGAAAATAAAATATTCCAAAAAAAATTTGAAATTTGATGATTGCCTGGCAAGCATGAAATAGCTATAACTCCGGCCAAAAATAAAAAAATATAAATGAATTAATAGAAAATTAATTCATACAAAACAATTGGTGGTAGTGCCTTTAAGTTGTTGTTGTTGTTCACAAAAATTCAATGAAATTGACGGAATAAAGAATGGTCAAGTCTAATAAACTGACATTCTATGTACAAGTGTACACTTAAAAATAAAATATAAATTTGAAAAATTGTTTTTTCCTACTATGTAGTTTTAATAATTTGGAAGAAGAACCAATTTTATTTTCGGAATTAATGATACCTCCCATTCAAATGTTAAAAAACCGTTTTCAAAAATTTCAAATTTCTCAAAAACTGAATCAATAGTTTTGAATTTTGAGTGTATTGATATTACTACGGGCTATCATAAAACGATGGTTTTATGGTAACCCCCTAACAAATAGAAAAAGCCGTTCTCAAAAATCTCGACTTACATATGAAATTAAATTTTTTAGATTTTAAATTTCGTCCAAAAAGTTTCATCTGATTGTAATAAAAATTTTAAAATCACCGTGAAGAATTAAGCTGGATTTTTTAGCACAAAAACACATTAAAATTTTTTTTTTTTATTTTCAAATGTTTTTCTTTGTTACATTACTTTAAAATTTTTGAAAGTCATTAAAATGAAAGTACCTAATTCTTGCAAAATGGTCAAAAGAAAAATTAAGAAAATATAAATAATTAAAAAAATTTACTAAGTCCATACAATGGAAAATGGATGGCGAAATGGTGCTCAGTACATACACATTTTGAAGAATTTTTTGTTTTGTCAAATACTTCCCAATTTTTTTTTGTGTGTAGGTGCAACGAATGGTACACATTGAAAAATGTGCTTGTACTCAATACACCATTTTTGATGTTAACTAAGCTCTACAAAATTTTTGTGTTTTACTTCTTCTGCTTTTAATTGATTTTCCAAAAGAAATCAACTATGTACTGAGTACATTACATACAATTTGTACTCAACACATTCTCCCTACAATATAACAATAATTTAATTAGTTTATTTTTTGACTGCATGACTTATAACTAGTTGACTAAGTGAATGTACAGATTACATGATTGCATTATGTACTGATTACAAAAATTATGTTTTAAGGTATCTTCGTGAAGATTAAAGGCACAATTATTTCCTCGGTTTATCCAATATAGGTATCTCGCATTAAAAAAATAGATTTGATTTCAGAACAAATTGGTCTCACTCAAATTAAATATTGGACATTGATTAGCTTACAAAAAAAAAATCAATCCAACTAACTAAACACAGTTGAAATTAAACAGCAAACTTTCTTTACAAGTAGTGTTGATTTATCAAAAAAACTAAACTCACACAAAAAAAAAACTAACGAAATAAAAGCAATTATTGAATGAATTTTTTATAACGAAGTAAAAAAAACACCCTTTAAGATGTTTCTAAGGTTGGGGAGAAACAAAGATTGCGTGCAAGAAAAAAATCATTAAAAGCGATAGAAATGTTGTTAATTAGAACACGACACCTGACACCGTTATCGAAATATACCTCTATACCATATGAAGTGCGTGTTTAGTTATACGTCTCTAACATTGTTAATTATATTAGCACGATATTTGATAGAAATGTGTATAATAGACACGAAATCAATTATTGTTTAGGTATTTATTTTTATTAAAAAAAAAAAAAAAAAACAATCTTTTCGAAGTGAGATATAAATGAACTGATAAAATATTGACCTTAGTCGATTTGTTTGGATTTTCCTTTCGATTATTATTAATTATTTATGCAATATGGTTCAAGTTAATTAATTTTAGTTTGAATGTTATTCTTCAATTGGAAGTCCTTCCACTATAGAATAAGTTTTGCTTTCGCAAAAAAAAAATTGTTTAAGGTTATAATCCGACTATAGGGAATAACATTAAGGTGAAGTCCAAAAAATGTCCGTCCTTGACCAGCGACCTAAACCACTGAAACGTTCTCTTCTTTGTAGTAAAAGTTGCTAGGTGATTCCTTAAATAAGAATTCAGTTTGTCTATCTCTAAAATTGAGGGTATCGGCAATAGAAACAAAAAACATGATAAAAATTGGTAGTAACCGTGATTTATAATCATAAACCGTACTAAGAAGGAGAATTAGCAAAAATGTATCGAATTCGCTCCAAACTCCCAACACTAATTAGATTTAATCAATGGAATCATTTTTACTATGGTATCGAAAAAAAACTGTTTGTGTTTATTCAAACGTGTGTCAAAAAGACGCGATGTTTTTTCGACGTTTTTTTTTTTTGTTTTCGGTAAAATTTTTTTTCGTGTTTTTTTTTACGATATTCGTTTTATTTTCTTTTAAATTTTTAAAATTTTTTCATAAAACTTTTTTTCTATTTTTTTTTCAATTTTCTTTAATTTTTTTACACTACACCATGTTAAGTGTTTTTTGAAAAGCTGTTTGTTTGTCAATAATAATAAGTAGTGTTGAGATGAAGCATTGAAAAAAGTAAAATTACAGAGTGTTAGATGACGTTTCTCATACTTACAGTTTTCAATTACTTATTTTATTAAAAAAAGGGATAACAAAAAATAGCACGAGCCAAAAAATTAAAAATTTTAAGAACTGAGTTGTCATCAAAATAATAATTTGAGTTATCCAATGCATCCATGTACTTTTCAGATAACTTGTTTATTCAGCTTTAATTTAACTCTTGACTTTTAGCTGACCCGCAATTTTTTTTCAAATATTGTTTAGTTTTTGCTCATCAGCAAATAAATGTAAAATACAAAGGCAGTTTTTTGAAACGCCAATAGAATTCCTAAAAGAAACTTTTAAAATATTGTCGAAATAAATTCAATTAAATTTCCGTCCAATCTTTTTGACATGCTGAATTTTATCTTAAAAATTTTATGAATTTATGAATTTTATCCAAAAACATTAATTACCTATTGCCATAAAAATTTAAATGAAAACATAAGTAAATTGAATAATTTTTATTTAAAATTTTATTTCTTAAAAGTTTTCGAAGGATTTTAAGTAGAATAGCA
The DNA here is from genome assembly GCA_958431115.1 of Syrphus vitripennis. Classification (NCBI taxonomy): domain Eukaryota; kingdom Metazoa; phylum Arthropoda; class Insecta; order Diptera; family Syrphidae; genus Syrphus; species Syrphus vitripennis. The sequence goes on from OY288110.1 coordinate 77,120,328, forward strand.
TTTTTCTATGTATATATTCTTTTATGTATTATGGACATTTAACGAACGGCACTTTTTTTTTCTAGTAAAAAAAAAAAGAAGATTTATGTATATTCGGTCCTGCCTGATGACTGAACATACCCTTATAGGCCAGTCGGCATTGCCAAATCACCCATCTCAAATTTAATGATTAGAAATCTTAGTTAAAAATAGAAATGGCGCGACTGTTAGTGCTTTGCTTTAACTGCCATTTTGTTTTGTTTGTTTACAACTCTTTTTCATTGAAGTCCTATTTTTTTTTGAAGAAGTTTTTTGTTTAAATTTTTTTTCAAATTTCCAAAAGAAACTCTCAAAGTCCTTGTTTTTCAGTGCGAGAATAGGGTTAAGCCCAAAGGAACTCACCAAGTATGTTGAGTTAAACTTGGATTAACTTAAAAAAATAAAAAAAATTGTTGTTTACTTATCTTACGAGTTTTCTAGACATTCTGATGACGATGATTGACTTAGCACTGAAAAACGTAAAACAACTTTATCAACTACGAAGGTGAATTAAATCTAAAAAAAAACCTTTCCCGAGCTTTTAGGTGTTGCCATGGTGTTTTAATAATTTGTTTCAGTTTCAAAAATATTTTTTTTTCTGAGTCCCTAGACCAAAACCTAGATCTAAATTCCCTATTTTCTTGTCATAATTTATGCAAATAAAATAAATGTCTTTCAAAATTTCATATTTTTAAAATGTTAATGCAACTTTCTTAGGCAATAATATTTTTTTTACAAAAGAAGAGTAAAATTTTGCTTCGACAGTTATAGTTTTAAATCAAAAAAGGCATCTTTTCGTTTTTTATTTAACAACATCACCTTTTTGTCCATTCAACGTCCATTTTTGTTTAAAAAAAAAAATATTTTTGTTTAAAAAAAATGAATCTTTATGCAATTTCTGAACACATCCCTTGAATACTCTTAAGGGACTTAACGATGGTAAGTAATTGCTTAAAAAAATCAGGGCTAGGTTTATAAAAGTTGAGGATACACATACTGGTAGGTACTTTCATAAAGTCTAATCAAACCAAGGTGTAAATTCGAATAAAAAAAAAGATGTATTCTGCGTTTGGGTTGGTTTTTGTTGTCGTTCTGGGGATCTGACATGTTATTGCTACTATATACGATTGATATGCTTTGAGTCTTCGCTTTAATTTATAAGAACAACAGTTGTACTCTCTTTTGGTTTCTATCCTTGTAATGTCATTAAAACAACACAAAACTAAATGTACCTAATGATATAAGCACAAGGATTTCCAAAAGGCGACTTTCAAAAACCAAAAAACACAAGTCAACAACCATTTTGTGTGGTCGTTCCGAAAGTCACACCCTTAGGCGAAAGTAACTGTACAGTGTACATACATTTTTTGGCATATAACCATCATGTTGGGGTGTTGTGTTTGCACAAAGCAAAAGTTACATTGTTTTCTCAAATTTTATATTTAACTTTTGTTTTTTTTTTTTGTGTTTTGTGTTTTGTATCTTGTTTCAAAGAGTGTTTCTGACTTCAAAGTAGTTTTTCAAAAATAGTTGAAGGCAACGTGGTTGTTTTGTTGGGGAAATGAAACTTTTACCAGTAAAGGTAGTGGTGGGGGGGGGGGCAGTGTGGGAGGTACTTATAAGTAGGTAAAAAGTAAAGTTGAAAATGAAACCCAAAGGAAGTGTTGAAGACCATTTACCGCACAGACTTTTCTTTTAGCTTGCATATAAGCAACAATTAAGGACTTGCGTTTTGTTCACACATATCCTAGCTTCAAGCAACAACCAACAGTCAAGTAAAGTCAAGAGGAAAGTTGAATCTTTTAAAAAGTGTTTTATTTTATTTTTTTATTTATTCTTATTTTTGTCTGACTGTGGGAAGAAAAGTTATATTAATAATACACAAATTGCACCCCCATGTGCTGTTGCATTATGTTCATGTAACGAGGTAGACTTGGTAAGTACGAACATTTGCCATCTACGTAAATAATAATATTTAACTTCCTGAGAAAGAAAATAAAAAGATTTTTGGAGAAAAAAAAAAATAAAACGCTTACAGCAATACTGATGAAAATATTAACTTGTTTTACTTTACTCGTATATATGTATTTGTATTTGTATATTAGCACTCAAAGTTAGGCAAAACTTTCAATGTAGATAACTTAAAGCAAAATTAATTGTTTGAAAGAAATTTTTTGATGAAAATAATATAGTATGTTTTTTTTTGCTGATGATTTTGAATGAAAAATATACTTTTAGAGGATTTTAAGGATTTCTTTAGAATTTCAAAAGAACCTATCAATAAAGTGTTCACGAGGATTTTTGTTCCAGGGGATTTTTTTTACAAGAAATTTTCATCTAACCTTTCTGAATTTTTTTGAACCAAATAACTTCTGCGTACTCAAAAACCGATCTCACAAGAGATGTGTACAATATTATTGATAGAAGTACAAAAGGATCTCTTGATCAATGACAGTTAGTTATGATAATGAAAAGAAGTAGGCCAAAGTGGATTCCTTGTGGAACACCTGATGACCAAATAGTTTTCCTAAGGCATGTACTATTTATTTGCACCATTGGCTCCTATCAGAAAAGTATGATGACAAATTTGCTTTGCATTTGTTTTGAGAATGAATTTTTTTTTTCAAAAACCAATTTTTGGAATTTTTTGAACTTTTTTTTTAATCTACATTTACTAAAAAAAAAATGTTCAAGTTTTTTTTATCTAAATTTCTTACTGACAAATTTTTATTTTTTGCCAATTTTTTGACAAAATTTAATATTTTAATTTTTTTTTTGTCGGTGGATATTTTTTAAAAACATTTGCTTAGTATTAAATGAATTTCTGTTTGAAAATTAATTGGAGCCCGCCAGGTTGGAAAATTACGCTAATCGGAACAAAATGATTGCGTGAGCAGAACAGTGCTGCCAAAAAGTAGATTACCGTTAAAAAACACGGACAGCTTGATGCTTTGGAAAAAAAATTATTGAATATTCAAAAAAAAAAAATCGACAATTCCGACAAAAAAATGTCTATGTTCAAAAATATACAATTAAATTAATTTAAAAAAATTGGATACAAAAATTATTGTTGTAAAAAAAACTAAAGTTAACTAATTTTTTCTGATTTTCGCCATTTTGAAAGACTTCCCATTTTGGCATTTTTTTATTTTTAAAAGACTGTATTCTAGAAGTACCAAAATCCTTTTATCTGATGAATGTGATTCTGTCTGTCTGATATAATTTCGTCAACCCTGGAAATAAATGTTCTTAGGTGATTCCTTAAACTCGAAATTGATTTTTTTTAAGGGGGTTTCGGAAAGTTATTTAATTTATTTTTTTTTAATATTTTTCTAAAAACGAATACTATCGGAGGTATGTACCTGCAATAGAAGCGTATCCTTGTTTTTTGAGTGTCGAATTAATTGTTCTACATACATATTACGATAAAAATTTGTGTAAAAGAGGTCACTTAAAAATTTTGTAGTACCTATTGCATATCCAAATGGTTAAAAAAATATTTTTCTAAATTTTTTTTGAAAAAAAAATCAAGTAATTTGTTGAAAACGGTGAAATATTTTCATATCAAATTTTGTGTTTAAGTATTTTTAATTACTAAATACTTGCATATGTATGTACCATTTAAATTTTTTTTTTTAAAAAGCGTTCCGAGGTTTTTGAAAGGTTTTTTTTTTTTAATTTTTGTCGATACCTCAGTCATTTCAATTTTTAAAGAAAGAATAATTTTTCTTGGCTTCTTTTAGTATTCTAAACAACGAATTTCATGATTTTTCATATATTTTTACTATCTTTCAAATTCAAGATATTTATATGGGTATCTTTATTTAGTAGTTAAACACAAGATAGCTTAACTTATTTTTTAAAGCAGAATGAAAGCATTTTCCAGAAATCTCGCACAATTCTAAGAATTTCATGTTTAAATAAATATCTACCGATAACAATTTCCCATACTCTTTAAAAACAACTGTTGTTTAATTCTGATTCTTTTGATCGGTGAGTCATGTATGTCGGTATAGAATGGGCCGATATACCTATAACTAATAATATGATAACAATAAATCATCCATTATAGTCCCAAGCAAATAAAACGAAGAAAAAGATTCCCTGTAGGTATATTAAAAACATTATATTGCGAGTGAGCTTCCTTGATATTAAATTTATGATTCCCAGTGAAAGGTCATGCTTGTGCTTTGTTCGTTGCGTCGATATGCTCTGGCTCGCCCAGTCTTCTAATTTTCTTTCTCTGATGGCTATGCATATTTTTTTTTTTTTTTTTTGGTGGGTATGTTTAGTTATTTGCCGGAACCCAATGATGACTATGATTAACGAGTTTCAAAAAAAATAATAATAGGAAAAAAAAACTAGAAATACGATAGGGTTTCCTAAATTATAAATATATAGACAGACATGCCTTCATGAAGTTACAGTAGAATCTCTCAAGCCTTAATCTGGAAAAATTATAACTCCACTGATGTGGTTCGCTATAAGAGAAATTCTCAAAAACGACTTTAACGATTTTAACGAAACTTCGTTTTTGATATTTCCAAAAAGGCTGTATTTCAGATTTTTTTCTAAAGAATTTGCAGATCTTTAAGAAGGAATTTTGTAAAAAATTATTTAATTTGAACGTTGTTCAAAAAATTAGTTTAAGTGAATTTCAATTAAATTTTTCCTATTTTTTAAATGAGAGTTTCCACTGTACATAAGGGAATTCAAATTATAATATTCTTCTTCTATTTCTCCAGATTAAAAGGTCACATTTCTTACCTCTGGCAATGTCCCAAAAATTGTAGTGATTTGATAATCTGTCTTTCTTTATCTGCATAATCGATTTTATTATATTTTCTTCAATTTTCGTGGATGATAGGAGAGGCTTCATGCAATTGACATTTTATTCCACTGCTGCCATGATATCTGATATTTTTTTCATTTTTTTTTTTATTATTATTTCTGTATAGAAACTCTGACAGATTTTATTTTTCTGCTTATTGAATCTTTTTTTGAATCTTCAAAAAAATAAAAAATAAAAATGTAAATATATTTTTTAAAGGAAGAAAAGAGAGCAAGAAAAAAAAGAGACCTTTCAAGTTGTGTTGACTTTCAATTCAATTTAAAATTGACATTCAATTTTGTCACACAAGTACTTGTAGAGAGAAGTTTTGTTTTGTTGTCTTTTTTTTTTTGTTAGTGTCACATTTCTTTATCTAATGCTCATGGTTCATTGTAATCAAATTAATTTTTTGTTATTTATGTTGTTGATGGAGTAAAAATTGAACTTGAACTCATCTTATACTGAGTTTGATTTTGAATATAATAAAACGGTCAAGTACCCACCATACAATTATTGTATGATTGTTGTGCCTAGACTTTGAACTTGAATGATAATAGTTTGAAGAAGAATAAAATGAAGGGGAGCTTTTTGGTTTTGGTACATAGACATACATATGTGATTTTTTGTTTTTGGAAGCAATATTAAGCAACAAAATGACTCATGAAGAATTTGTTTCTTTTCAATTTAATTTGAATTAGAGCTTTGTAAAACGAGTTTTTTTTTGGACCAAGATCATCACGGGTTTCGGGTTATGCTTGAGTTATCTTCAAAACTGAAAAGAAGAATGACAAATTTGAAGTATTATTCTAGAATTTGAAACAGCAAAATCGATTTTTTCACATCTTTTGAAAACTAGTTTTTTTTTTGGAAAATACGCTAGGCAAAATTAAGGTAACGACTTTTAGCGTTTTTTTTTTGAAGTGCTGTATCTTTGCAAAAAATGGTTGTTTAGATGAAACTGAAAATATTCTTGTTTTAATTTTTTTTTCAATTATTTGTTTTTAAGATTCCGTTACTGTGCACTGAAGAAAAAAATATTTAATTTTCGGTATGTCTATTGATCTGTCAATCTGTCTTTCCTTACCTCTCCCTACACCCTAAACTAATCTAGTGATTTTCTTCAAATTGGGAATCCAATATGTGTCTCTGACATATACATAGGTAAAGGGCAAATAATAATTAATTACGGTTTTCTCATAAACATTTTTACAAATTAAGACCAAATTTTTTATGAACGAAGTCCTAAATTATACCAATAATCAAATTAAATTTTTTTTTTGGATTCGATTTTTGAAAAACAGTCAATTTTGTTTTTGAAAACTAAATACTTACATATATTTGGAAAACGGATGGGTAATTTTATTTTGAAATTTTGTTTTTAAGTGTAGGTATGTTTTTAAATACCTAATTTAAATGTGCAGACGTACCATTTTTTTTTTCTTAAATTACTTTAAACATTTTTCATATTTTCATCTTCGGTTTTTTTTCCAATACTCTGTTTTTTGCATATTTTATTTAGCAATGAGTAATTTATATTTATTATATACATAGGTATAGCGCAGAAGTAGAAGAGAAGAATTTTGGAAGTTGTACAAATTAATTGCCAACCCAATCTCCGGTTTAAGCAAATTTTTGAATTTTTTGTTACAAGAATCTTATATCATATGATTTTTTTAAAAATTAAATAAAGTTAAGTATTTTTTTTCTTGAATATTAGAAGCTTTTGATCTCAATAATAAAAATCTGAAAAAATAAATTGAAGATTTAATTTTGTTTAATGATGAAAATTAGCTCTGAATCTTTAAGTGTGAAAAAGAAATATTAATTTTAAGGAACAGTCTAATATCTCTTTATGTAGGTACATTCGAGTCATTGTTTAACCTTTAATTTTATATTACTTACCCGATTTAATCAGAAGTTAAAACTGCTGATATTTATTTCATGACTATTCACATTTCACAATAAATACTTACCTAACCTACCACTGTCCATACTTTCATTGAAAACTGATTGCCAATTATTTTCGCACTATAGCCAAATCTCATTAACATCCTGTTTTCCGTTTTAGGATAATAATAATGACACAAAAATATAATCAAACTCGATTCCCAACTACGAGTACAACAAAAATACGAATTATATCTCGCTCTCCTATTTCGAAACAATTAAGTTTCCATTCTCTCAATTAAACAGCAAATTATTATCAATTACTCTAGTGATTTGTATCAACAAAAATGGTCAAATAAACAAAATTTCGATTGTTATTTGAGCCAAAAATCCTAATTATTCCACAGAGCCAAAACAAAAAAAAAAAACCATTGGCATCGCTTGCTGCCATATCAAACAACCAAAACCAACACATACGAGCATACTATATCCAGCAATAGAAAATAAATATTCACTAAATTATATGACTGTGGTTACAAAAATACGCCACAATTCGCTTGTCAAAGTACAATGTGGCGCTCTGAACATGCGACCCCAAATCTAGCTGAAACCATAACAAAACCTCACCCTTTAGCTTAGCCTATAGCCTATACTAAAACAGGTTGACCATATAACCAAATCCAGTTCTTTTGCTGTTGCTCTGTTTCTGTTTCTGCTGCTGATGTTGGTTCGATTCGATAATCCTGATTTTCAAAATTGCGCGTTCCACCTGATACTAAACATTGTTTTGTTTCCGAAACGTGCGACTTTAATATTGTTTTCGCACATGTAACCAATGCCTCGCATGTACCGCAATTGCACAAACGCCAAAGCGAACATCAATAATGTAACAGAGTTTCATCAGCAGTATAGCGCTTGATTACAGCCCGCAGACAGAGACAACACATGTGTCCCTCTCTCTTGTCCTGCTTGTTGTTTTTTTTTTTATTTTTTTCTGAGAACGGGTGTACATTTGTTTAATTTTAAATTGCAGGCTTTTAATTAAATGTCCCAGCGGTGGCTTGGGTCGGCTATAATAATAAAAGGAAATTGTGCTTCGTATCTATCAGATATAATCGTTGTGCATTGTGATTCTGGTTCTTGTGTGTGGTTTTTACTTCTTTGTTTTATTTGAGGAGCGAGCGAGAGAGAGAGAGAGAGATAAACTAAAATTGATTGATGAGTGTAGATTGGTGTGCATATAAATTCGAGGTAATTTGATTTTATATAAATTTTAATTTTTTTTTTTTCCATCGAGCTTCATTGATTGAAAATATAAAATATATGCAAGAATGAAATGTAATTTGTTAGGGAAAAGTCAGATGGAGATAGTGAAATATTAATAAATATAAATTGTGCATGATGTACACTCGAAGAAATAAATCGATTTTTAAATTATTATATTCTGTTAAATTGAAATTTTAATTCGATTTTTAGTATTTTTTAAGTGTTGAAATAGAGAGAAAAACGGCTTTATCAAGGATGAATAAATATTAACAAATGAGGCCAAAGAACGGATCCTTGTAGAACACCATTAATTTAATTTATGTAAGCGAATTCAAAGTGGTTCAGCAGAATACAGATATTATTTTTATAAGTCGGACAGCATGCAGAAAACCCAAAATCGAAATACATTTATCTGAAAACCCGCCGCTAAATGCTATAATCCCATTTAGGCAAAAGCCCAAATTCGTTTAGATCAAATTCAGAGCTAAATTTGTTTTATTTCACACATGGAAGAAAATAAAGATGTTATTAAATTTGAGTTAGTAGATTTGGAGTTTTGGGATCTCTGGATTTTTGGTTATCCAAAAACTTGAGGTTTTTAGGTTTTCTGATTCTGGGTTTTTTGAAATCTTTAGTTTTTGTTATTTCAAAAAAAAAAAACAAAGCCAAATTATTTTTTTTTGCTATGTGATTTGAGCCTCACTTACATTCCAGATTTTGGGTTTCTATGGTTTCTGGAGTGTTCTCGATTTTAGATTTTTGGTTTTTTGAATCTTAAAATTTCGTGATTTTGGATTTTCTCTTCAGAATTTTCTGGGTTGTAGATTTTTAGTTTTAGAATTTTCGGATTATTTTTTACTACAAAAACTTAATTTTTACCAAATAGATTTTTCGAATTTTCTATTTCTTTCATTTTGAAATGAAATAAAAATTCTTTTATTTTATAAAACTTCCAAAAAAAATAACTTTTAAATATTGATTAATTAAGTGATTCAAACATTATGAGATTTCGGGTTTTCAGAATTTTGTGTTTCCGGGATGATAGATTTTAAGGATTTCGAATTTTCAGAATTTTTTAATCTTTGGATTCTTGAGATTTCGAAATTTTGGATTTTTTGATTTATGATTTGATTTATTATGGATTTAATTTTTATGGTTTCGTTAGTTTTATCAATTTTGCTTTTTTTAAATTTTGAAATTTCACAATTTTTAGTTTGGTATTGATTCTGGGTTCTAGATTTCGGGTTTTAGAGTCTTTTTTTTAAGATGTTTTGTGCAGTTCCTCAAACTGCTTTTTTTTTGAAAATGTGCACACAAGTTTAATAAAGGAGATTGCGGATGTCCTTAACATTTTCACTATATTAAGAATTAAAAATTTCAACATTTTTTTTTTCTTTCAGTGTAGATATTATCATATACAAAAAAAATTAAATAAATAGTTAGGCCTAGATATCATAAAGTTGTTGAGGTGAAATCTGTGGGATGCGATGGCTGTGGGGATAGCTTGGATGTGTGGTTTGGTAATTTTTCAGCTAAAAAAAGATAATTGAATTGTTTTCAAATGAAAATTATTCAGTGAAACAAAGTATAGGTATATTATGTGCTATAGGTAGGTATGTGTTCCACAAAAAGTTACCTGTTACGTATATAATATTAAATTAATCATTAACGAGTATTATATGGTGGAATAAACATGCTCTGTGGAAATAAAGTCAGCTAAAAAAAAATTACCTACATACTTATATACCAACTTTATTAATAATTTTCGGAATATAATTTAAAAAAAAAAATATAACAGAATGCAAATTGCATTTCATTTAATTTTTAACAAAAAAAAATACAAAACTTTCAATTGAATATCGTTTAAATCCTATTTTGTATCTTTTTTTTTGTTTGATAAATTGAATATTTACAGACATGTATGTACATATGTAGGTTGTAGGTACATATAATCATGAAGATACAAAATTTAAATTGAAGCTTTAATAAAATAGGTATATCACATTATTTTAAAATATATACACTTAATAGTTATATGTTATATCTAATCAGCTTCAGAAACATAAAATTTGTGTTTTACCTATTATGCTCTTCTGACGTTTTCCAAAATATTATTTCATTCAAAATTTTGAAGATAAAGTTATATCACATAGGAACAAAGGTGTCCGGTGCCCATGTTTTTTTTTTTTGTCGTATACTCACTTTTTGGCAGCACTGCCCGCTGACTCAACTCAGTTGCTCCGCCTATGTTTAGTCATCATGTAGACGCCAATTAAAACAATTTTTTTTTAATTAAAAGTATTATTTGGGTTCCAAATAATTTTCAAAACAATAGGTAATATATTTTAGAAGATACTCAATATAATTTATGCTGTTTAATATCGAAATAAAAAAAATGATTGAGGCAACAAATTTTTGTCTACAAGAATTTATTTTTTTCCAAAAATAAATTTCGTCAAAACAAGGCAACAAAAATCTGTACAAAAAAAATTGTGAAAAAATGAATGAAAAAAGAATTGTCTAAATAGAACTACAAATTCTTAAAATCCTCAGGTCAAATTTGTATTCTAGAACAATTACAACACAAAATAAGTAACCTAAACATTGAGTTCACTTGGGCGTATACGCACTTCAAAAAAAAAATCAGTAGTAGTAAAGTTATGAATATTAGACTTACGTTATTTTTAAATTTTTTCACAGCTGCATTTTTGTCTGCACATGAAACCATAGTAGCTAAGAACGAATGGGTACTACAAATCTTGAATCCGGGGGCGTTTCTGTAAAAACTAGTTGTAAGTTTGCATCAAAATGAAACTTTCTTTGTTTTATCAAAGTTGGTTTTTTGATATGTTCAAGGGAACAATATGTTTTCAACTTTGTCTGACACTACGTGGCCGACATATACAGTGGGACCTAAAATCAGCGAGACACATTATAGCTGCAAAAAAAAATAATGATCCCATTCTCCCTTTTACGTTAAATGTAGTATATTTGTTAAGCTAAAAAAAATATTTGCAGTAAATTTACTTAAACAAAATAAAAATATTCAAAAAATTTATTTAAAAAATATCTTCTTTTCTTTTCAGGTAATTCATCACCCATATTTAACTCATAACAATCAATGGATTATAGAGTCTTCTTGCCTCAAAGGTAAAAGTATTATTGTCCATCTAATTAGTAAGATAAAGTCAGTTTAAGGTTAGCAAAACAAAAAAATCTTAAAAACTCAAAAAAAAAAAAATAAGGAGCTTTTCCTATTAAAAAAATTAAAAAAACACTTTTTTTTCTCAAAAAAAAAAACAAAAAAAAACATTTACAAGATTCAATATTTTTTTAACAAAGTTTTTATTTTCAAAATTATTTTATTTTCAAATTTTAACATTTTTTAAAAAATTATGGGATAACTAGAACTCAATTGAGCGGAATATTAAGTTTTAATAAAAATTTTGGAGCACTATTTGGCTGCACGGCCGCACATTAGGTGTCCGTGTCTTTTTTTACCTTTATCTGACTTTTTGGGGTGACTGCCCGGTAACCAGGCAGCAGGCACCACTTGAAAAATTTTTTGATTAAAAGCATTTTGCCAATGAATTTTTAAACACAAATATATTTTAATACTTAAAAAAGTCCACATGAAGCTAAAAATTATAGAAAAAAAAATTTTGAGAAAATTTTGTCGATTGGAATTTTTTTCTAAGAAAAATTGGTTTGAAAAAAAAAGAATTCAAAAAATATCAAAATAAGTGAGTTAACCCAATAAAAAAGTTTTTGAACCGCGAGAATAAAATTTTCGTCCTCAAAAAAAGTAATGTGGACATTTTTTTGAACCCTGAGAATAATAATCAAAAACAAAAATCGTCAAAAAATAGGCATCAAAAAAATTTTAAAAAAATTTTGGGAAATTGAACCGCCGCCGCGGCCGGCCAAGTTATTTTATCATCTGATTCGGCATTCTGCTAACTTAAGAGACATGAAATATATCTACACTAGTTAATTTTACTAAAAAAACGCTTAATATCTCGTTACCCATAGCTAAGAAATTTGCTTCAAAAACACTGTTGCATAAAAAAGTATCAAAGCAAAAAAAATCTTTATATTTTCCTGCTTAATTCAGGAAAATCTAAAAATAACCTTCATACCAACATAAAAGTAAGTATATAAGCAGAAATATAATACATACGCAGATGCATAATGTAAATATGTGGTTCTTCAACAAATTAAAACAAAAATGTTTTAATTAAGCAAAAATTACTTTTTCTAAAGAAAAAAACGAAACAAACAACAAAAAAAACCGTTCTGCCACAAAAACGCCCTCTTTTACACTCGACCCGACCACCGACTTCTTAAAAATTAATTAAAAGCGTCATTTACGACTATACTCTCGTATATATGACGCTCAGGCCGCCACCAAGCTGTTGTTTTTTTTTTTTGTGTAATGTATGTGCGAATAGAAATTACAAGAACAATTCTGTGCATAATAGCATAGCAATCTTATAATCGCGTGAGAGCCAGCCATAAAAGTTGCCACAAAAATCATAAACCGCTCTGCTGCACTACATCGTAATAATATATCTCTACCATAAAGTTGCAAGGATTCGTCTAACTGTATAGGATGAAGCAGGGAGCAAGCTACTGGGTGTATACGTACGAGTACATACATATAGACTTTTGTAATACTTGACTCGCATCGACTTTCATCGTTTTGTGTGAATAATGGTTGTGTGTAAAGTGTAACGAGTATTTAAGTGCTCAACAACAAAACACAACATGTAAACGAAAGTGAGAAATTTAGTGTTAATGTGCATTAAGATAAAAACGGGGAGCAACCGGCTCAAAACTTTTGATTTAACTTTATTTTTTTTTTTAAGAGCTTTAGCTGGAAATGGAAAAGGATTTTGGTTTGACTTATCGGTAATAAAAAATCAAGTAATCAAAAATATTACTTAAGTGGCCCTTAAGATTTTTTAAAAAATTTTCTCATAAACGTTATCTATCGATGTTTTTTCCAACAATTTTTAAATGCACTTGAAATAGTTTTGGCGTAGAAGTCTGTGGATAAAACTGGTTGCATAAACGTTTTTTTCTTAATCCTGTGTACAATGGCGGTTAGACTGATTCGGGTCTTCTATACGCTTCACTCTACTGCAGCAATGACTTCTTCTGTACGCATTGTACGACGCACGTCTCTGTGAATGCGCGTATTATCATTTAGAGTAAACGGTTTCTCTTTTTCTCAAATTTTTTTTTGAACTTCTCCCTCATTTGCTCATAAATAACGAATCCAACATTTGAATTAGAATTGAATCTTTTAAAACTCGATTCGATACTTCTAATGTGAATCGAAGCAATGCATCCGGAGATATTCCAATTTTATCTGCTTGTGATTTCCCATAAAATACCTACACTACACTCGACTTTTAAAAACTATTTCAAACATGTCAAAATTTATTTAAACTCTTTTTTTTCTAAAGATAAGAAAATTAGTATTTTTCGAGAAACATACATACGATAGCAACAAATAATTCAAGAAAGAGTTTGAAGATATTAAAGATGGCTGAACCCATCCGGTTGATGAAGACATAAGCAATGCATCAAGTTGGTTGAATTTTTAGATTTACGAAGTTTTTAAAAATGTGTTCTACTTTCAGCATGTAGGTACAAAAGTCATAAGACGCTATGAGTGGATGAAAATGTTTTTAAAAAATCTAAAAAAAAATCAAATTCAATGGAATTCAAAAATTATATTCAAATTGTTTTTAGAATCGCAATTCGTATAAAATCTTCTCTTCATGGAGTTTGTTAAAAGTTCCATTAATTTTGTCTCTGTGATGGCTTTTATTTTCGATAAGCCAAGTCTTTTAATTGCTAAAATTAGGAAAATTAAAAAAATAGAATATCAAAAAGTGTAATCGACCATACAATTACCTCTGCTTTTGCATAACATCATTTTACGTTATTTTTTGTCAAATTTGGTTATTTAGAAGATTTTCCACTAAATCAATATAAAGTGTCCAAATTGCATTTCAGTCCATCTACCACTTTCCCAACACTTTACCCAATTAATTTTGTGTAACCCTTATTCCCAGTAAAAAAAATAAAAAAAAAACACAATCAGTGATTTGAACTGAATATGTTTATGATATGTTGAAAGCGAGGGGAAAAGGGGATCGCAGTTATTTTATCTCATTAATTTTACAAATATTTCACAAATTTACAACCAAACTTCTGACGTATACTAATACGGATATTTAAATACCAACAATTTTGACACACATAAATTACAAATGCCATTATATTATAATTTAAACCGATCAATACCTATGAGACTAATCTAACTGCCTATCTGACCCCCAACTGAGCTGGCGTCTAATTTTCGTGTGTTTCGTCCGGTGTCGAAAAAAAAACTGTGAACTGAAACAAACAAACAAAAAAATTGTATTAATTTGAATATATTTTGTTTAGACACAAACAGGGTGAGAAGCTTAGATAAAATATTTTTACATTTTTCCAAATTGACAGAAGAAATAATTTTTCCAAACTGACAGAAGCAAAAATCTTTAAGACAAGAAATGTAGAATAAATGAAAACCTAGCTAATGCATGGATAACAGGACCAAGAAGATCGCCAAATAAGCTGACAGATGACGAAAATGTAGAACACAAAAAGACTTTTAAGAAGGAGAAAATTCAAAATTATAAAATTTATGTTTTCGACAAATTAAGAAGCAGAATTCAGTTAAAAAAGCTTGATGATGCATGAAATGATCTACAAGTTTAAGGCATTTATAGTCCTTATACTTCTGATTGCTTGCATGTTGGTGATATCTCTTCATTTTCTTTGAATAATCTTTCCATCTTCAAACATAATTTATTCTTAAAAGGGCGTTTTTTTAGACAGTTTGAATAATATAAGAAAATCATTGATAAAGGTTGTTGTCAATGAACTTTATGTTGTTGTTTCATCATCAACGAATGTTTGACGATGGCTTTTGAGACTGTTTAAAAATATTTTTGATTATTTGAAATTATTTCGAAGCGTTCTTTCAGAACGTTTTTTCAGAAGCATTAACCAAACTAAACAAATCTTTTAACAGCGGTTAAAATGGCTGCCAATTAAAAAAAGTGTCACCAACTTAATGTTTTATAACTCCACAAAAAAAAACACCCTTTACTTCGGTAAGACTCGTCAGGGCTTACTTTCACCGTTTGATTGTTAAACGTGATAAACCAAAATATTTACGATATTTGACTTTCCTGGTCTACGCCATCTCTCCAGCGCAAGCTCCGGAATCGTCCTTCCTCACATTTGGGGTCAACAAGACTTTTCTCTCGAAGGCGTCTAAGTCGGAGTGTCTTTTGATAAGCACCCAAGTCTCTGCTCCATACGTGAGTACTGGCAGGACCATTGTCCTGTACATCAGCAGTTTTGAAGTTATGGTGAGATTTCTGGATTTGAAGAGTAGGCTCTGTTGGAATCGAGCTGCCGCTCGCATATTTCTTCTTCTATATTATTATCGGCTGCTACTATTGACCCAAGGTATTTAAAGGATTCAAATTCGTGCTCCGCTACCTTGATTGTTTGACCAACTGTTCTTCTCGCATTCGACGCCACCATGTACTTTCTTTTACCTTCACTAATGTGCAGCCCCAGATTTTGTGCCGTCGTTCTGCGTAAGCCAATATCTGTTGAAGATGGTCCCTTTTTATGATGTGCCAGAGTCACGGATTTTTTCCTTCAACACCAGGTAGAAGAGGAGGCAGGCCAAACCATCCCCTTGTCGGAGTCCATTAAAGATGTTGATTGGTCTGGATAGCTATTCGGCTATTTTTGCATGGCTTGTTACGTTGATCATGGTCAACCTACAAAGTCGTGTCAATTTATTCATGGCTTTGTAAAGTTCT
Organism: Syrphus vitripennis; assembly: GCA_958431115.1. Classification (NCBI taxonomy): domain Eukaryota; kingdom Metazoa; phylum Arthropoda; class Insecta; order Diptera; family Syrphidae; genus Syrphus; species Syrphus vitripennis. The sequence goes on from OY288110.1 coordinate 77,136,231, forward strand.
ACCCTGGCTATGCTATCATAGGCGGCCTTAAAGTCTATAAACAGATAGTATGTTAGGATGTTAAATTCTAGACATTTTTCCATCGCCTGCCTAAGGGTAAAGATCTGATTAGTTGTTGATTTGCCTGGAATGAAACCACACTGATATTGGCCGATTATGGTTTTAGCGTATGGAGCTATCCGTTGTTGTAGGAAAGAGGAGAGTATCTTATAGGCGGTACTCAACAACGTGATACCTCTGTAATTGCTGCAAGTTGTGACATCTCCTTTGTTATGTATTGGGCAAATTATACCTTTTCGCCAGTCTTCTGAAATTTCATCCTGCTCCCATACGTGATGAAATAGTTCAGCTGGTCTATAGCCTATAGCCTTCTTAACTACTTCTGTTCTTGGTGGCGGCAACAGTATTCTTCTTGTAGTACACTTCCCATCGCTTTGTATGCTTTGGGATCGGTGACCAGATATCCCTCTCCGTCCTTGCAGTATGTACGGCGGCGGCGTGGTGTGTACTGCGTCATGTTTCGGACGGATTGGTAGAACCGCCACTCCTGGTGCGCAGACGGCTTTTTTCTAAATGCTGTAGAAATAATCATTCGTGTTCTGATTTTCGTTCTGATTTGAATTCATACCGATTTTTTTGAATCCCTATGGATTTAATTCTAGTCGAAAGTCAGGGGGCGAAGGTGTATCTATATCTTTAATAAAAACTATATACATGGGTTAATGTTAAAAAGATAAATTATATTTTATAACGTATCTAAAATATTTTCCAAGAAACATCCTCTTTAAAAAATTCAATTATATTTGTGCACCAGTTTTTTTTTTTGTTTACTTATCTATACAAAGCAACATGAAGCAATGTCATTTTCATCTTGAAAAGTTAAAATCTTTCTAGGGTTACTAGGGTTAGAGGATATAAGCTCTTTTTCTCTTGAAAAGATTCTTTTGCTAAACTTCAATGCAGTTAAATTAAATTTTTCACCAATACTTGGAATTTACTAAGTTAAAGAGTTTTGCTCTATTTGATTCAAGAGAAGTTAGAGTGCATACTGTGTTCAAATATTTTTATTCTTTTTGGCAGGTAATCTATATATCTCAGCTATATGTAATTATATAATAAAACTATGTGCCAAGGTCTTGAAAATGTAAAGAGGAAGGAATTTGTATTCCTTGTTGAATAAAATTAATTTTCAACAAAAATGGAAACAATAAATGTTCAAGATTCTGTGTGTTTTTGAATAATTTCACATGAATATGATATTAGTACATAGTACTCAGCAAGTGGATTGCAAAAATTTTGCAAATATTTTGGTATTCATTGAAGTAAAACATAAAATTGGAGTACTCCACATCACTGGCTTTTAATGCCTTTTGAACTCAAGCTTTTGTTGTTTTTTTTTCTAAAAAAGGAGAGGGTGACAAAGATCCCAAAAAAATTTTTTTTTTTTTTTAAATATTTGAGCTATGAAATGACTAAATTAATTTTCCAGTATATTACTGAGCATTATTCTGTTCAAAGTGTTTTGGTGCCGGTTTAAAAGTTATAGTATTATTCTTTCCCATAGATAGTTCTTCTGAATAGGTGTAAAAATGTTATTGGAGCAAATGATGACATAATTAATTTCTTATAAATTACTAGGGAGCATATGCTACAGTAAGGGCATAGTTCAGGGAATTATCGCTGATTTAACGATTTTCTCAAATATTTGATGGAGTAGGTACTAGCTCCAATATTAAAGAAACCGGAAACAAATTCTTCAATAAGATAATTTTAATTGGTGTAAACTCTGATATAACGTTTCCCTCATGTATATATTTACTGGAATATTTGCTCCAATAATTAGGAAGCAGAGTGTATGAGCGTTTCAGGTGCATCGAATAGACTTTTTGGTGAAAGAAAAAATGAAGTACAAAATGCTCCAATATTAAAGAAGCAGGGAGCATATGCTACTGTAAAGACACTTTTATGGGAATTATCACTGATATAACGATTTTCTCAAATATTTAATGGAGTATTAGCTCCAATATAAAAGAAACCGGAAGCAAATGCTCCAATAAGATATTTTTTATTAGAGTAAATTGTGATATAACGTTTTCCTCATGTACATAATATTTACTGGAATATTTGCTCCAATAACTAGAAATCAGGGTGCATTGGCTCTTACAAGAAAATCACTATCGGAGTAAACACTGTTATAACGCTTAACTCTTTTCTTATTCAATTCCATGAAAAATGAAATGAAAAATTTATAAAAAATAAGAACTAAAAACTTCTACTGTCACGATCAAGTATTAATTCTTTTGTATTTAGTTTTTCAACTCTTACATTACTCCACCAAAAAAATTCCACAATCCACAAAATTAACCCCCGAATCTAAAAGGACTCGTTGTTTTGTTTGTTTGCTTGTTTTGAAATAACGTTGATAGTCTGGACTGCAGGTAATTACTTCCAAATTCCTGCCGTACATAGTTTAGTTTTCTTCTTTTTGTCTTATTCAAAGCACGTTAACGACCCTTACATGTTCATATACGTCTGTTCATTTGAACATCAGGTAAAAGAACGATATATAAAACCAAGCAGAAAGCCCCGCACGTCCATGTGTCAAATCTAAACTTAGGTCAGTATTTTTGGTAGTTTTTTTTTTTTTTTTGTTGTTCTGTTCTTGGACTGTGTTGTAGGTGTGTTAGGAACCAGGGCAAATCGATTCTTTTGTTTGCCAACTTCTTTTATGTTGACTATGCCAGCACCACCCACCCCTCCCTTTTATCTCGTTATAAACATCTTTCTTTCTTTTATTTTGTTGTTGTTGTTAAATCGGATACACAATAGGTTTGAAGCTTTTCGACTACTAGGTATAGAAATCCCAAAAATTCAACTTGACAGTACCTAACTGTGAGATTGTATCTCAGTCACTAACTTTTCTGGACTGAGGGTATTTATACGTGTTTTATTATTTTTTTTTTGTTTGTTTAATTCTGCTTTGAAACACCAAAAGAACCCAGAAAAGCAAAAGCATGACAAAAAAAAATTAGTTTTGGTTTTGAAATAGAAATACACAGTTACGTACAACAGAAGTGCTCATGCCTGCAGAAACCAAAAATGTCTGTGGCAAAAGGTTTTTCACCACAACTGACATGAATGTGTTGGCCAAAATGGATTGGATTGGTCCTTTTGGTTTTGGTAAAATGTCTATATCTACATTTTGTCAGTTGTTGCAGAATTTTTAAGTAATCTTTTTGTTTTTTTTGTTCTGATATTTAGGTAGTTAAGATACATTTTATGGGTTTTGGGACAAGGCATGACTAAAAGCTTCTTAGATTTTGAAATGGTGTAAAAATATGTCGAAGTAGATGATTTTTTTTTTGTAAAAGTTGTCAATACGTACATTTATTGAGAAGAGTGTTTGATTGGTTTTAATTTTCTTAGCCGTTTAAACAAAATATTCATATCTCAAAAACAGCTGTAACAAATTTTCATGGAATTTTGGTGAATAATTAAAATAATTAAGTTGAAAAATATTTTTCAAAAAACCTTATTAACGTTACCTGAAAAAAACAATCAATTTTTTTGAAAGCTCATGTTTTGGAAAACAGATGCATATTTTTTCTGAAATTTATTTATATTTGTAAAATGTTTTAAGTGTTTTTAGAAAAAAAAAAGAAAGTTCTAAGTATTTAATAATATACCTACACTTAAAAACTAAATTTAAAAAATAAATGCACTCGTTTTCAAAATAATTATAGAATTTGGAAAAAAAATCTTTCTCGGTCTCTTCCGTTTTTTTATCGTTTTGAATTGAGACTTGCCGAAAGTATCGTCGTAGAAAATCTTTCAAAATTGTGTTTTTAAAATAAAAAATTTAATACATATTTTAATTAACATAAATATTGGAAAGCCTCTAAATACATTTTTTGTCTACATTCTTGTCACAAAAAAACACTAAATCGGAAAGATTCTATTATCAGTATTTTATAGGCTTGAGTTATAAAGCTATTTCACAACTTCCAGGTCGATTATTAGACCCTTATTAGTGGTGCTTTGTCTTAAAATGGAAATCTCTTTGCCCAACTGGGACTTGAACTTAGATAAAGCTCCCTCTGAGCCATATGCACTACGCATCTCGCTACTAAGGTCACGTGATCGGTCAAACCCTGCAGATGTATATTAATATTTTTAAATTTTATTCTACAGGAATTGTTTCTAAAAAAAATCACCCCAAAGATTATCTTAACTGTGCTTGAAACTATTTTTTGGTTGATGTTTGACTAAATAGTGTAGCTAATAAATAAATAAGTATAATTGAAGGTGTTTACTGTAAAGGCCTAAAATTATTAATCCGCTATTCATCTGATCTCACCTTTCATTTAATTTCATCCATTTATCATACCTATAAAAGTTCTCTCTAAAAGTTGGGCGAACCGAACAAAATCCAAAGTGAACTAATTTTCAACAACAACAAAAAAATGAAGTAATTTATTAAACTAATTTATATCCCTAAAGCATCACAACTATGGAAATGAAATAACTTTTGCTTAATCCATTCGCAGCAATGTTCTCGTTAAACAAAATAGCCTTTTCATCAGGTTTCGCTCTTATACACATACCTTTACCAATATCCTATTAAAACACCCTTCAACTAATCAACATAAAAACCAACAATTTCATGAGGAAATTCTTCAAATTTTCATTAATAGGTACTATGCAAATTTATATTTTGTATTTATGCTGTTTTGGGTAGAAAAGTAAGCCAATTTATATATTGAATATAGCATAGATCCTTCCGGGAGGACTCAACATGACCATTTCAAAAAAAAAAAAGTTAAATAACATTTATCAAAAAAGGAAATTGATTGCTCTAACTATGGACTATAATAATTATAATACGTTATAGTCGGTATGACTGTGAAATTTACAAAATAATGGCTAAAAGTGTTGTGGTAATTGTTAGTAGTGGTTGGCTCTAATCAAAATTCGTTAAAACTCATTGTATATAATTCAGGTCAAATATACAGGACGAGGAGTCCTATCCATTCATGGGCAAATGCGAAAATTGGCTTTATCATATTCACCATGAAAATTATATAGGTAGAAAAAATTAAACGTTGGTATTGGAGTGCTTATAGAGAGCTTATTGGATTAAAATTGAATTTAAATTCTTCACAATCAGTTTAATTGATTAATGCTTTTTATTAATAAAATAGAACTTTATGAATGATTCTGAGAAAAAAAAAGTAATTTTTGTGATTAAGGGCAAATTTCTCCAATCTCCATTAAATTTTATTTCGCCATAAAATGGAAAATTTTAATAATCATATTTATTATTTCTAATGGTCAGATTAAATTTTACCAATTATTAAGAATTTTGGCCTGAATGGTTATTTATTCTAGAGTTTTCTTTCCTGAAAAATAACTGCTTAACATCTCTCCTCTCTGAGCACAGTTGGTTGCAAAGTACCTAAAGCGCGAAACAGATTGAACCAGCACCAGCAACGTCACCAGCAACAGCGGCCGCCATTATTTTAGAACCAATGTATTACAATTGTTGAACACAGAATAGCCCAGCAACAGCAACGTCAACAGCGCCGGCCGTTTGGCCAAAGTTCTAAATTTGCTGTTGCTGGTCTATTGCTGTCAAATTTCGCACTGTCAGAGGTACCACAAAAAATATAAAAACAAATGCACGGCGTCGCGGTGGTGCATTTTCTTCGAAAAAATTTTGCTGGCCAGCGTGCTGTTTGCTGTTGACGGCGGCGCTGGCGCTGTTGCTGGTTCAATCTGTTTCGCGCATAAGGCCCCTTTTTTGCCATTAACTCACTTTTTTATGGGCACTGCGGCACTCACCCAATTCCGTTGCTCCGCTGAGGGTATGTTCAGTAACCATCATAAATATTTTTTTGGCTCAAAGTATGTATTCTGCGGTTTCGAAGAAATTTTCAAACAAATTTATTTTAGCACCATGGATTTTTACCAAATGCCAAAATAAAAACTGAAAATAAAAAAATTGGTTAAATAAAATTTTACCGATACAAATTTTCGTCTTAAATTTTTTTTTTTTCAAAATAAATTTCGACAAAGAAATGTGCCGAAAACAATTTTTACAAAAAAAAAATTGTTGGGGAACTTTTTGGAAATTTTTTTGAACCACGACAATAAAATTTGGTCCAAAATTAAATTGTGAAAAAGTTTTATGAAAAAAAAATTGACAGAAACAAAGAAGTTGCAAAAATGCCGAAATAAAATGGAAAACAAAAAAGTCAAAAAATTGATCAGAAATAAAAAAAAATGTCAAAAAAAAATAAAGTGTGAAAAAAATTTCATGGCTGCAGAAAAAGAATGACAAAAAAAAGTCAAAAAATAATTACCTATTTGTAAAAAAAATTCTGAAATAATGTTAAAAACAAAAATTGGTCAAAAAAAAATTGTCAAAAAATAAACGATCAAAAACTGTCGGAAAATATTAACAGAAAAAATTCTGTGAAGAAAATTTTTTCAGATTAAAAGTTGATCTTAAATTAAATTGTAGAAAAAAAAATTTTCAAAAAAAAAAATATTAGGAATGATTTAAATACATATTTAAGTTGTGAATGAAACTTTGTCAACATATAATTTGTAAAAAAAAGTTAAACCGAAAAAAATTGTTCTTCCTCAAAAAATGGTTGAAAAATAATTTATAAAAAAAAATTTCAAAAAAAATGTTCAATAAATACTTTTGCGGAACAGCAAAATGAAAATTGAACAACCTACCAAGGCATACAGTCAACCATCCAATCAGTTTCTTGAGTAACTATAAATAGACAATTTTCAAAATTTAAGCTTACCACTCAGAAGAAGTTTTTCATAAAATTCGTCTCGTTTCAAAAATTTTCTAAAACCCCAATTTTTCAGTTCAATGATCTCCAAATTCCAAGATTGATCTAGTTGCTGAAATATGTATTCATACAATTTAGGAATATTGATTTCATAGACAAAATGTTTGAATTTGTGTTTGATATATTTTGGAAAATTTGTTTTAAATTTATTTTGAAAATTCTTAAGGCGAAGTTTGGACACAAAATGATGTTATAACTCTTTTGTAAGTTAATTTGATATTTCTTCATAATTTTAAATAACTTGAAACGAACAAAAAAAAAAAAAAATAAACAACACATCTCTGTCTCTCTGAAATTCAGCTGCAATCATAAAATATAATATGATGTTCCACGCGATAACAAGTTGGAAAGGGGAAAAACAAATTCCACCATTTTTTGACTATATTTACGACGCGACGCGACACGGTCATGGAGTCAAAATTCTGCATGCCAATGCAGTTGAGTAGTGAGTACCCAGCAACAGCAATTTGACATTTTCATTATTTGTATATATGTATATATTTTATGAATAAATAAATTCAGTTGGACAATAACGAAGCCACTGCGACTGCAGAAAAATGGCAGGATTAACCATATAAAATGCTTGAGGAGGGTCGCGGATAGTATAATGTTTGTTCGTCCGTCCAACAACTGCCGTTACAACAACTTGGATTTATGGACGACGAAAATTTCTCTTTGCCATAATATACATATATGTAGATAGACAAACATGTGAAATATATACAGATATACTTACCTATGTGTGTGTTGAAGTGTGAGTCGTTGTTTTTTTTTATTTTGTAGGTATACGTACGCCGAAATGTTTATTATGTTTAAAATAAAAATGTTACCGTTTCGCAATTTTGGCGAATTTTTCTTTTCCGACAGCAATGTTTTGTTTTATTTTTTTTCTCTGTAACATGTCAATTTGTTTCTACACGCTTAAATAAATATCCAACAAAGCGTTTTTTTAAATATGACACGAATCAACACGGATTGCGTGAATATACATATGTACATTTTTTTGGCACTTTTTGGTTTTGATTTTGTAATTTATATAAAAACAGTACACATTGCAAAACAAAACGTACCTACGCTTGCAAAGGCAAGGATGTTTGAGTTTGAGTATTTTCTGTATATAAAAATTTATATGAGTGCCCAATGCCTAATGTGAAATAAATAAGAAAATATTTTTCGAAAACACTTCCAAATTTTCTAACCGATATTAGTCGTTTTCGAGAAATTTAAGATTTGATTTAACATTTATATGGAAGGCACCGTTTTTATTAAACTTAAATTGATTTTCGTCCAAAATATTGAAGAAAGTGTTAAAAAAAACTTCTAGGTACAAAATATCAAATTAGTTTCTGAATTGAATTGAAATTTTATGAAAATATGTTTGATATTTTTTTTCTTTAAATTAATATTGTATACAATTTTTAAGCTTTTGCAAACACAAAAAAATATCAAAATCAAATAAATCGTTTTTGAGAAAAGTAAAAACTAAAAAATAGGTAAGATTTTCCAAAAGATTCAAATTTAATTGTATGGGGCTGGTAGCGTTAGTTTTGGACTTTGAAAAAAGGAAAAACAAATCAAAATGGCTGCTGCCTGAACATTATGTACATTTATATTTACTATTTACATATTTACTAAGTTCAAAGAAAATCCAGTCACCCGTTTAGGTTTTGAATGACAGACGAAATAGTGAGATCTACTTTTTTCCTATTCCTTATTATAGTAACGTCAAGTTTGGTCGAAATCTCAAAATTCGAATTTTTTTTACCCATAGTCGTAAAAATGGAAAATGGCTACTGTTGTTTCACTTGGTTGTTCCGACAAAAATTGTGCTGATAGTTTTTTTTTTTTGGCAAGTAATTTTTTCACGATTATTTTTGACAAATGTTTTTTTGTTTCTTCTTGACAATTATTTTTTGAAGACGAATATTTTTTTTTTTTTCAGAACTTTTTGTCACAATTTTGGGGTTCAACTAAATTTCCACTTGATTCCCTCATTCGGTTCTCTTGATTCCTTCACTCATTTTTTTTATATTGAAATTTTTTTCTGACCACTTTTTTTTTTGTTATGAACAATTTTTATTCTAGCGGCTTAACAGTATTTAATTTTTTGATGAATTTTTTTTTCCATATTTTTTTGAGTGCCTAAACTTTTTTTTCGACAAAACTTTTTTCACAAAAATTTGTTCTCGGAGTTCAAAAAATGTGTCCTTTTTTTATTTACGAATTTTTTGACACTTTTATAAAATTTAAAATTTTAAATTTAGCACTACGTATTTTGTTCTCTGAACATATCCCAATAGGATAATAGGAATGACTTCAACGGGTTAGTGTCCCCAAAAACGGTAACGGTAAAAAAGATAGGAAAACCTCAGGTACCCTGTAAACCAACTACAATTTCTAATATTTAACGTTTAAGATTCATATATTCGTTTTCGATATTTCACTTTTTTGTAATATTAAAATCTATTTACTTATCACTCACTTCACTATCAAAAGCCTTTTAGACATCATCATCATCATCATTGGCTCGTAAACCGGGGTTCGGTCCTGGCCTCCTTCAACAAGTCTCTTCACTTATCCCTGTCTCGAGCCGACGCCATCCAGTTGCGCAGTTGGTCTACGCGATTTCTCCGTCGCAAGCATGGTCTACCACGCTGTCGTCTACCATATAATGTACAAAGGACTTTCCAAGCCGGTTCCTCTTCGCTCAAGCGAGCTAGGTGCCTTGCCCACCGAGCTTAATTTTTGTCACTATGACTGCTTCAAGGCAGATTGCGTATAATTCATGATTGTACCGTATCCGGAATCGTCCTTCCTCACATATGGGGCCAAATACTCCTTAAGACTTTTCTCTTGAACGCAGCTAAAAGGCCGGAGTGTCTTTTGCTAAGCACCCAAGTCTCGGATCCATATGTGAGTACTGCCAGATCAATAGTCCTTTACAGCAGCAGTTTTGAAGTTATGGTGAAATTTCTGGGTTTGAAGAGTAGGCTCTGTTGGAATTGAGCAGCCGCCGGAGTATTTCTTCTTCTATAAAGGATTCAAATTCAAATTGATTGTTTGACCAACTGTTCTTCTCGCATTCGACGCCACCATGTACTTTGTTTTACCTTTACTAATATGCAGCCCCAAATTTTGTGCCGCCTCCTGCTCGATCTGGATGAAAGAATCGTGTGCCTTTTAGACAACTGGACATAAATAAGCTTTTGAAAACATTCGCTCTTATTGGAACACGTTAATGGTTTTCTGTAAATTGTAAAGTTTAAACTTTTGTACGAGAGTTCATTTATTTAACGTTAATAACATAATGTTAATACCTGATTCTCTTAAATTTGCAACAGTTCGTGCGATTCTCAGTAGTGAACTTTATTTCTCATACATGTATCTACTTCCATAACAATTTAAATTACTGTGGTCATCACTGTACAAGACCCTGATGAGAAAATGTAAATTTTCATGAAATTTACATTTAAAACCACTCCATAGCACCCACATTATTTTTTGTAATTCTACAATGTAATGTATGTCCTCTGCAACTGTTTTCATATTTGCAATTCATTATTCTATAGATTCACCTTAAAAATGAATGGAAATGACATTCATCAGAAACCATAAAGATTGTTGTGTTTTCCACCTAGGCGAACAAAATTTTAATCATGATTCGCGAATTAATGTGAGTAATTTAAGCTACAGGAGAAAAATCCTTTTTTTTACTTTTAAACTTTGTTTTTTTTTTGTAATTAAGTTAAAAAAAATTAATTGAACGGAAAATTAATACCTACCAAGGACAACCAACAACGAAAGTTTATCTTGGCCGACATTCTGCGTGCATACATATTTAAAAAAAAAAACTTATTACTTGAATTTCTTTTCCTCTGCATAATTACCAAATGGACAAAGTACACTGTAAGCCCACATTTCTACACCACATGTAATTCCAATTACATATACCTATGCTCATTCGAGCATTGTGCAATATGCATTTATTTTTTATAATTGAAGCGAAAATAATAAGAATAATAATTTTTTGGTTAACAAAATGGAAACTGCTGCGAATGTCAATTACATCAGACGCATTACTGTGCCGCGCTAGCGTGAAACAACAACAAAGTTAATATTACATGATGCTACCACATGACATTGAATACGAAGAGGTATCAAAAAGTTTCTGTAATTTCTCGCCATGGAGATCCAAACAAGAATAGCAAGCTTAATGTCGAAGCCATATTTTTTTGATTTCGAAACAAGTAATTTAATCTTTGAAAAACGTGCGGTTTAATTCAAAAGGTTATCACAATCACAAGGAAAAGGAAAAGCCGCAGAGTGTATAAAGTCTTGAAAATATATCCGTATATGGTAGGTTTATTGTTATTGACTGATTTTTATTTAATGTAGTTACATAAACATAAGTCTGACATTAATTGAGTCCATGGTAACCTTAAAGCCTGGTAATAGAATTTGGCAGTTTAGCTGACTTGAGTCACCATCATCAGGTCCTGTAACGCCGGACGGGGCATAGAGCGTCAACAAATCTTCTCCATCCTTCACGATCTGCAGCATGAAATTTCAACTGCGGCCACGTGTTTCTGTGAGTATCTGCTTCAACTAGTACCGTTGATTTCCCCATTGTTCTTGGTCCTTAAACTCGCCGTGCACCCTAAGGATTCCATTCGAAGGCCTGCTTCGCAATGTCATTGTTTGGTTTCTTCAGTTTTTGACCAATCCATCGCCATTTACGCTTTTTAATGTCGACGTCCAGCAGCTCTTGGTTTGTCCTACGCCACAATTTCTGATTGGATATAGTTTGTGGCCAGCGAAAATTTAGAATGTGGCGTAGACAGCGATTTAGAAAAGCCTGTAACTTTCTGGAGATGGTAGCCGAGACCTTCCAGGTTACGCAAGCGTACAAAATAGCACAGATTTGACGTTGGAGTCGAAGAATCTCAACTTAGTACGTAAGGAGATTTGACTGGAGATCCAAATTTGGGATAGGTTACCGAAGGCAGTGCGAGCATTACTTATTCTATTTTTAACGTCGAGATCATCCGTACCACCATTTGCTGTTCCGACACTTCCTAGGTACTTAAATTGTTCAACTGGGTTGCCTGTAGAATTAGACGTTAATGTGCGGAGCGTCTTGTGTGCATTTTTTTTTTGTCTTTTTGCTATTTATCCTTACACCGCTCGACAGCCCATTCACCTGGAGTGCTTGGCACATCCTATTCAGCCCACTGATGTTGTTTACCATCAAGAGACCTATATCATTAGCATAGTCTTAATAACTAAGCCCTTTTAACGGTCTCCACTCGATGCCCTGTCTCTTCGAAAGACTCGGAACTGAACTAGTTCATTTATTTTTGTTAAATTTAGTAGAGTTGCCATCGCATAGCAATGTGTTTTATAAACATCACATCATGAGTATAGCTTCAATGGCTTCACGTAAGAATGTACACATTACATGCATTCTATGTATATAAAATGTAAATATTCAATTGACTAATTACATAAATATCGGTTGGATAACTGTGATAAGTAAATTATTATGTAGTGAATACAAATGCTTTATACTCATTAAATAAATATGTAATGACTGCACAAAGAAACTGTGTATTCATTACATATTATGTATGTAAATGTCACTATGTGATGAGAAGCTGAATTTGTAATAATTATCATAATTAATAATCTATCACTATGAAATATCTGTCTGTTTGTGCGACTTACTTTCTATGTACTCATTACAAAACATCAACATAACCTTTATATACTCATTGCATAGTTTTATAATTTTATCATTTACAAAGTTTCTATGTGTGTAAACTCATAACCAAGATTCTATGTATTCATCATGTGTTTATAATATACACTTTATATACTCAATACAAACATGGTGTCTATACCGTTTTTTCACAGCTCTTCGGCCAACATTTTCCTCTTTTTACTGAAAGTACGTATATATTGATTTTCTTGATGATTTTATTTTAACTAAACACTGTTGGGGCTTACTTAAAATTAGGGAGTTTGCTGGATGCAAACCATTTTTCGTACAACATTTTTATGCATTGAATAATTGCAGTGATGGTAGATTGAATAAATGTGTTGATTCCACATTTTTACTAAGATTGTTTGCGATTTTCTTATATTCTTTTATATTAAGAATAGGTTTGCCTCAAGGCGTGGTTAATTTATTTTATTTTTAGTGTACGCTCTATTGGGGTTCAAAACTCATAACCAAGATTCTATGTATTCATCATGTGTTTATAATATACACTTTATATACTCAATACAAACATGGTGTCTATACCGTTTTTTCACAGCTCTTCGGCCAACATTTTCCTCTTTTTACTGAAAGTACGTATATATTGATTTTCTTGATGATTTTATTTTAACTAAACACTGTTGGGGCTTACTTAAAATTAGGGAGTTTGCTGGATGCAAACCATTTTTCGTACAACATTTTTATGCATTGAATAATTGCAGTGATGGTAGATTGAATAAATGTGTTGATTCCACATTTTTACTAAGATTGTTTGCGATTTTCTTATATTCTTTTATATTAAGAATAGGTTTGCCTCAAGGCGTGGTTAATTTATTTTATTTTTAGTGTACGCTCTATTGGGGTTCAAAAATTTTATTGATTTGTTAATTTGTACTCATTACATAACTTATCATGTAAATATTGGCACATTGATATATCACATAAAATGTAAAAAATTAAATGCAATAGTTTTGGTTTCTATAGACTGACTACAAAAGTTTTGATAGGGGTTTCATTTGGCCCATAAAGTAAAATGTAGTCAGTACACGTTAATGTGATTAACCCATTTATAGCTCAAATTATCAAAAGGTCTGACTATTATAAATTATTAATAAATGATTATATGCGAGCACAAAATTTAAATACATCCTAAGTCAAAAGATTTAATATTTTACACATTGAATTATACAATATTATGTATTGGCATAATAATTTATAATAAAATGCAATAATTCAGTTAGGTCATAACTAAAATAGACAACTTACTATATCGCCGCATTGCATATAAAGTTATACATCCTCCCATAACAAAGTGCGAAAATAATTCTTTTCCATCAAACCACAGCATACGGGATTACCTCAATATAGCGCACAGCAGCGTGTTCCACATTTTGTTCAAATTTATATACACACTGTTCCACTACACAAATTGGGATAGGAATCAGGATAGGGGTGTTGATTGAAAGCGACATGGCGACGCGACGTATGGAAGAGGGATAAGGCGACGTAATATAATTACAAACATACAAAATATAAAAAGAGAGAGAGAGAGGGAGAGAGCAAGAGAACCATTCAGAGCTTCCGGCTGAAAGCAATAAATTTTAAGCATCATCGACGTGAATAATTAGCGTAATTATATGATGGTATCTATTAATTGCGTATAGCTGCATGGATTTTACTTAACATCCTCCCACATCTGTTATCCTTGTTGAAAAAGCCATACCGCGCGCATTTCGCTATATACCCACCATACAGCCGCACTGAGTCAATACTTTACTTGCTCCAGCCCAGCCCGAACGCGGCGTCAGAGGTTATAAAGGCAAGCCGCGTGACTCGCGTTCTATACCCAGAATGATTTAACTTTGCATAACCAAAGGCATCAGAGGGGTGCTGCAGGAGTAGTCGTACTGGGGAGGTATTTGATAAAAAAAAACCAAGAGTGCTTTATAGAGTGTACTCTTATAGTAGTTGGCTGATGGTGGGGTACATTTGCATATCTCTGCCATGGCATCTAATTAACTTTAAGGTATACGCTATAGCTACTACTACCTCTGCTATAAGGATAAGGATCGATTTTAGTTATCCTACTTGACGTCGCGTTATTGAATTATCTTGAAATAATGACTAAGTTAATAAATTTTATTCTACCAAAATTATCTATGGAGATAACCAGATAGGTATTGTACTTTGGTATTGAAAGTTCGATGTTATATAAGATTATGCATATTGTATAGAGAAATTCAAAGATAAGTGGGTACGTGGCTAAGAACTGTCTATCAGGGCTAATTCATGAGAATTCATTAATTTGAAAAGTAAATGGGGGAATAATGAATTTGGATGAAATTAAGTTTACAATGCTATTAAAATTTTTAAATTCATATCAGATGTTCGTGCAGTGTCTAAGAAATACACAGAAGGTGTAAATAATATCAACAATTGGAATTTTTTGTGGCAAGTTCTTTTTTTAATACGATTAAGAGGGGTAATTGTAAACAGGGGTAATTGTAAACACACTTTATTCTAAGAATTCAGTGTCACTGTTTTTTTTTTGTTTGTTTGGAGTTGAAATTGGAAATGGAACCACAATTCTCCGGGTTGATCTCAGAAAATGTCGGCAGGATTTCCTGTTTTGGATTATTCCATGTCTGTGGTCAGTACCAGTTAAGTTGAGCTTGATGTATTTTGTACAGATTGTATTTTTGACTTGGAGGCTTAATCGGATTTTTCTCGCTTCTTCTTCAATCACACTTTGTCTCTCCTGCTATCGAAGCATCTTCATACCAGCTTCCGCCATTTTCCATTTTACTCTCAAACTTCTTGTAGTCATTTGGGGTAAGAATACGCACTGCCAATTTCTCTGTCTGTGTAGAAACAAATTTGTATCAGCAGCAGGTGCAGTTTTCCTTGCATGTCACTTCTTCTGTAAACTAATCCGAGACGTCTTTTTGATCTGTATTATAAAAGGAGCACGGAGAGGAGCATCACTGCTTTGGCTTTATCGTTCCACCATCATGTTTATTTGTTGCTAGTGTCCTCTGGGAGTACCTTGCAGTACTTTCTGAAGGCATGTTTCTTGCAGTGAGTCTCACATTTTTTGTACTCAGCACTTAACGCTTCTCCTTTTTTACTTTATCCAAATTGTACCACTTGATTCACCTAAAAGCCTCTGTTGACCTTGACCAATAGAAAAAAAAAATGCTTCCTAAAAACTTCTTCCTAAACCAAGTTATTAAAACATTATAAGCAATGGTAATTGTCTAGGCTTTCTCAAAGTAATCGATATCGTTGACACCTTTTGTATCCCAAAAATGGTTAACCATGGAGAAATCCACTGATAAGAGCTGGGTACCTTTTAATTACTGGTGACAATTTTTTTATAAAACTTAAAATCTATATTTTGCACATCTACTCTAAATTAACTTTTCATTGATATTCTGTTCTCTTCGATATGTAACTTTAAAGCGAGTAAAATGTGCACGACAAAGTTTTAGCACCACGTATTATTATTTATTGAAAATAATATTTTTCATTCAATGACTATAATACTATACGTTGGCGCAACGAAGTTTTAATTCACTCAACGGAATTTTTCGTTATTTACAAACTTCAAAATTTCTAAGAAAACCTCTTCATTATATTGAGGTTTTCATAATTCTATGAAAAGGTATGAAAATAAATCTATTAAATGAATTTTGTCGATATAGTTATAAAAATTTTAATTTTTATTTTTTCATACTTTGACAAAATTTCATTCAGTTATGAAAATTATCAAATTTATCGAAACTGACATGATATGTATATCAAAATATTTTGATTTTCTCGACAACTAGTTTGACAGAGATAAATCTGAGAATACAGTAGCTCACACATTTGAAATAAGTTTCCTCGAAAGTTGTGTGTGCGTAGCGTATATTTGCAGCAGGCTCCAGAATTTGATACAACACAATGAATTTCAACAATTTTCGTTCTCAACAACTAAAGTTTTTTTTACCATTATTGGGCTAGTATAGTATGTATAAATTAATTGTATATACTCTGGCACCAGGAACAACCATAAATATGTCTCTCCAACCGAGTTATTAGAATTAAAAGATTCTTTTCCAAACAACTTAATCCTTTCTTCCCCAACCCACCCCCGTTATATCCCCGCAACATCGCATACATTCAATTCTTCGCAGGAATTTTTCCAACCCATTTTTGCCCTTTGCTTCTATAAGTATGTATCCTGATCCTGATGCCTGGTCCTGTGTGTGAACTCAGTTCTTTTACTCCTTGCAATCAAGTAAATTCACAATTTGACTTTTCTGGGAGAAACAAAACCATCAAGACCAAAAAAACAAAAAAAAAGCATGAAAGTCTAAATTCATCACTGTTGACGTCGTCATGTGCCAGACATACATAATTATCCCTTCTGGGCTCTATGGGATATTGCACTATACACCTACCTAAGAAGAATAAGGAAAAACTTTTATATCTCATTTTGTGTGTAGGAGATTGTATAGTGTGTGTGTGTGTCTGTATGGGTATGTGAAATGCCTTTTTTTCTAATCCCATTATCCTTACAAATAAAGTAAGGAGCCATCCGTAGAGAAGGAAAAAGTTATAATGAAAATGTGAAAATTTTCAAACAATAGTTTACTTCCATGGAAAAATATATAGTCACATACTTGTTTTGCCACCATGCAGTTCAGTGGTGTGGAATAAATCTCTTCTTTTCTCTACAATTTTTATTTTTTTTTTAGTCCTTCTTAAATTTTATTAAAGTTTGTATTCGCTATGCCTAAGTTCCTTAATTTTTTTTTGTGTTTCAACACCCAGAGCAAGTTGTGTCATTGGAAGCGAATTCATCCTTTCGAACATAAAATGGGTTAATAGATTCCAGATTGAAATTATTATAGCATCATGGGTATCCTAGGTCGACTAGTATACAAAAAAAATCGATATATATTTCCAAGAAGGCGTAATGTAGAGAAACCAATTTGATTAGGTTAAATGTTATATTTAAGTAAACCTACTTTCTATATGTACATTGTACATATATATAGAAAGATGTAAAAAAAAAGTGCAAATGGCGTTATCGACGTTTAAAAATGATTTTTGAGCATGACATCTATATCTACAAGTTGTATATATTTATCCTTGACTAAATTTTGTTCATTTCATAGGTCAAATTCCTACGAATGATGCAAAATAACATAATATATTTTTGAAGGTGAAAATTAATTCAACCAAAAGCATTTCGAGGAATATTAAAATTAACTTTTTTACATAATCCCTGATGGCTTGGTTTTTTTTAACACTCTTTCGGTGTTGTCGTCAATGCTTGAATTTTATTATTTTCAATTTAAATATAAATATAAATATATTTGCAGGTACATGATGATCGATCAATGAATGAAATTTGTTTTAATAATATTTCTGGTTAGACTTACTTTTTAATATTAAATTTTTATTTATTCTATTATTTTTTATTCCATACAACAGCATCTGGGCAGAATTTTTTAAATTTTTTAAATCCAATTAAATTTCTTTGAGTTTAAATTTGCCGATTTTATTATTTATTTAATAGGGTGAACATTTTGTACTTTTGAAAAGATTATAAAATAAAGAAACTTCAATTGAAAGACAAGAACTGTCTGAAAATGATAGTTTCACAAAAGTGATGCTTTTCGAAACAGTTATTAAATAATGTTTGTCGTAGTGAAATAATATTTTCTTATGTTTGAAATATTTAAAAAAATAGTCAAACAATTCATCAATAACCTTCGATATAGATAAAAATTTAGATTTTGGTGTGTTTTTTTAGTAGCTTGCGAAAGTTCTTCACGGATTGTTATTTTATATATTTTTTTAAAGGCACTCTTAGAATTACTCCAAACAAAGCAAATAATACATGGGAGGGGGCGTGTAGAGATCATCGAAAGCATATAAACGGTTTTCCAATATTTTGAATAGCCCGACATTTCGTTACTTTTGAAACTGTAATTTTCACATTTGACAATAGAAATTACGCATTGAAGTTATTAAAATTCACTATAAAAATGTAGAAAATTTGGCAGAGACGGTTTGTAAAACCGTGAGCTGTTCGGACAAGTAGCCAAAGTGTTGAAGAAAACCCAAGTTTGCCCATTACTCGTCGCTCTTTGGAATTTTGCATAAAGACTTAGGTCTTAAGGCGTATAAGCGTAACCGGTGACGGTCATTTGGCGGTTGGCCGTGGTGCGATGGTATGCGTGGTCGCCTGTCAACCAAATGGTCACAGGTTCGATCCCAGCCGTAGTTCTATGTCTTGTTTTTTTCCATTATCATTGATCATTGTTGGGCCGCTGGTTTACTCATTACATGTTGTTCAGGCATAACACTAACAACGTGTGATTGAGTAAATACTAGTTTGCCCAAAAAATATGACAATGAACAAAATAATGCGAATTATAAAGGGACATAGATATAAGACACGGCAATTTCTCCGCTTTAGCCCAGCCGCCAACCCTGGAGATAAAATCGGAGACAACCACCACCTTCAGTTTCAGTACCTCGCGCCACACACACCTTTCCCTTCCCATCCTATCCTATCCTTAACATTGAGCGCGCGCATATTATAAAAAAAAAAAAAAAAACTGGTATTTTTCTTTGAATATCAAAATAAATCCCTGAATCAACAATATCCTTAGTTCAATACACAGAAAAAAACTGCCACCTAAAAAAATAATACTTAGACAATAAAACTAAATTTGGAACTATCAGCAGCTGTCATATGATCAATAAGTTTTTCCTCATTGTTTTAGTAAGACAAATGTATGAAAACATTGAGAAAATCTTGTAGTTTTTCTTCTATTGTATGTCTTAATATTCTCTATGCTTCATATTTTTCAAATTAATCAAATACTCTTGATAAAACATTGGTGCACTCGGTAGTATACGTATTTTAATTTTCAACTTAAAACAAAATTGAAATCTTAAAGAAATATCGATTACGAGGAGGGTGGTTGGTTAAACCTGGTAGTTAATTTATGCAAATTGTTTTATTTATTTTATTGTTCTCGTAACTTCTGTACCTAACGTATATTTCTAACTACAGGCAATATCCTTTTCTCATTTATAACTGTTCAAAATCCTATTAACCTGTCATATAGCAATTTCCTAGGCATATTATAAATTAGTAATTTTTGTCTTATTTAACTTCTTACTCATCTGCACATCAGTAAAATAAATCCAATTAATCTTGTCATACCTACAGTTTAATTGTTGAAATTCTGAATTGATTCCGTCGAACTAATCTAACTAAATAATTCTTAAGGTAACCCCACATTTGATACTTCTACATATATAGTCTATTCATAATAATACTAATTTTCTGTTTCATAAAATAAATGTGAATTTCACAAATTCCCCCTAGCAAACAAAATTATAATTAACTCAACAAAATTTCTTATTCCAAAAAATACCACAAAGCAATAATTTCCAATTTGGTTTAAAACTACATGTCACTTATATCAAAATACAAAATATATATATACCTACACAAAAAAGGAGAGGAAACAGGAACGTATTCCTGTTGTGAGGATTCATTCATTCGAAAGCCCACAAACCACATTTTGAAATAAAAGTAAAAAATAAATGTAGGTAACCCCACTGATATATTATGAAAACATATTATAACCTATCATAGAGGGCACTCTTTGGAGCAATTCCTGAATTTTAGGGATATGCTGTACAACAACAACAAAAATACAAACCAAACACTCATGAGCATAATCACAAAATGCATACTTAAACATGAAAATATAAATAAATTACTCATTTGGGAATGCCATCAACTCTGTAGTCGAAAAACCAAAAAGTTCAAAATCCCTCTGTTTGTTTTTTTGTTTTTGAATATTACGAGAACCAAAAGAAGAGCGCCATATACCCTCTCCAACGGACCGTACTATAAAGCTTTATATAATAATCAGTGCTGGACTAACCAAACAAATTGTCAAGAAAACCTAATTATTTAGGACCGATTTCTATTAAAAAAAAAAACATCTGAAGCAATGATACGTCTTATGTGTGTTTTTGTTGAATCCTTAACACTCTTATGTCACCAATCATCCTATTTATGGCTTTCTAAAATAGTTTTATAACAAAACGAGTTTTTTTTCAGAAATCTGTATAAGATATTAAGAATCTAGTAGCCCATGGCACAATGGTTAGTGTGTAGGACTGTCATGCCGGAGGGCTCGGTTCGATTCCCAGCCTCGTCTATCTACAGAACAAAAATGTTTTTACACGGGCTGCTGCCTCTTGCGAGCAATTGATAAATTCTCCAAGAGTATCACCCAAGCCGTTCAGAATCGCTATAAAATTGTAGGTCCCCTCCATTCCTGCGATAACCCGCACACCGGAATGGTTGAAGGTTGTTAGTTATTTAGGTTCTCCAAATTTATTATTTTCTAAAAATCGAAGTCTTCAAACCAGTAATATGTAAAAACTCGTAATTCACAAAACCAGACATCATATCTCGCAAACCCCTTTGAACCAGACAGCTGGTAATAGAACTGTAACTATAAAATCATCTCAGGCACGAATACTTTAAAGTCTGCCCTTGGTTGCGTATCCATTTGATTTTGTTTTTGAAATAATACATAAAAACAACAACTGGGAATTTTACAGAGTAGACTACAGTTTTGTCGGCCCTTCTGTCAACCCATTAATCCTTTTTAGTGAATGAATAAAATGTCTGTTTGCTAGGTTACCTACTCGTATTCCCATTTTCTATTTTGCTTGGTTGAACCAGTGTTTTCGGATATGGTTATGTGGAGCAAACATATCCGTTGACAATGCTGTGTATACGCAACAGCATGGGAACAGAAACGCATTTAATCATAAATAGAGTATAGTTCTGGTATTGTTCTTAAAGTTGGATTTTGTTGTCAGAACTAAATTTTTAATCAGGATTATATAACCCATTTATTACTTAAGGTTCAATTCAATAGAATATTAGACGTTAGGCCAAGGAAAAACCACCCAAATCAATTTTGAAATATCACCCGAAAAATTCTGAAAAATTGTTGTTCAATATTTATTTTTTCAATATTTATTTTCAATTTTTGTTTTTAATAAAATAAGAAAAAAATTATTTAAATGAAAAAAAACCACAAAAAATTTTACCACAGCAAATAAATATTTCCCAAGTTTTTATAAATTTATTTTACCAAGTTTGTGATAGATAACTAATTTTTTACGTATTTTATTTGTATTTTCAGGAATTTTACGACAAATTAAATTAGACAACTATACGATCAAAGGGTAAGTGGATTTTTTTCTAGTTTTTGACTCAATACTGAGCATTGAGTATTGAGTATTGAAAAATTAAAATAAAATAAATTTAAAAAGATTTTGAGCAATAAATTTCAAAAAAAAACGAAAACTTTTTTTTTTAAATCTTTTCAAAAAAATATACTACAACCCAAATAATAATTTTCCTTCCGATTGCCAAGCTAAAAAGTTGTTTTTTGCTATAGTGCTTTGCTTATAGAATCATGCTCAGTAAATGTAAGAATGTTATTGGAGTAAATGGTGAAATAATCTATTCCTAAGATTTTTTTTTCATAATTAGCGCGCACTAAAGGGGATTTTACGTACCCTTTATAGGTCAGAAATACAGTGCGAGCTTTAGGTAAGTAGGAGGGGATTTGAAAGAAGATGTCGATGGACATTAGTCCTGAATTTCGTCACATCACAATAAGAGGGAAAGACAGAGCGTGAAAGGGTATTCCACATTCGCGTAGTACGGCTAAAGAACGAATCGCTGTACTTAACTATACGACCGAAAGTGGGTTCAAGATTAAACTGATGAGCATTCCTGGAAGCGTGAGTATTACGGTTGAAACGTTTAAGGGGAGGAATGCAACTGGCTATTTCATTTGAGCACTTACCGTAAAAGTAACGATAAAAGAGTGAGAAACAGGAAACGTTACGCCGGTGTTCGAGTGACGTAATAGTATCGATGATGTTCCTGTCTCCGATCATAGCCAGATCAGAAGGGGAAAAGAATTTCTTGTTTGTGATTTGTTCGATGCCAGTGTCACTCATAGATAATGCCAGGAAGGGGGGGGGGGGGCTACGTCTCGCTTTAACGACAGAAGGCAGCATTGAGTTTTGGAAGCATTAAATTCTAAGCGATTTCTTAATCCCCATTGTACAATGCTGTCTAAGTCAGAATTTAATGTACTTATCATATTTAGCCGTTTCAGTTCCACTTCCGAAGAGAAAGGATATGAATCTGGAAACGAATAAGAAAAGCTAAGGGTGCTATCGTCAGCGAAACAATTTAACGGATAAGTAGTTGCAGACAGGAGATCATAAATAAAAATGAGAAAGAGGGTCGGAGACAAAACAGAACCCTGTGGCACACCAGCATTTATGTAGTGGGTTTCAGACTTGAGTAAGTCTAATACTCCTTATATAGAGCGATTCGAAAGAAAGCTACTGATCCAATGAAGAAGGGTTTCGAACTTTTTTAGGCCGTTTTTGAAATAAATAAGTTCAGATATTGCCAATTTAAAACCATCGAGATTCCAGTATTTATTTCATATATAATTATTTAACCAAATGCAAAAAAAAATATTATCACCATTGAACTTGCTAAAATTAACTTTACTAGACATGTACAAGTGCATATACGCCCTGTGTCAGAAAAAAAAAGTTTCTCTTTCGAGCAAAATGTAATTAGTTAAACCTTCTTCTACTTTACATTTAATTCATTGGTGACATAACGCCCATACTACACAACACAACTCATACACAGTGTTCTTGTGGCGACCCAATTTCCGGCCACAACTTGTTAAACCAAATATAACCTTAATTCCTGACTCAGCACTTTCAGATAAGACACAAAATTTTCTCACCATACCCAAAAATACCTACATCCAACTGTTTTTGTTTTGATATCAAAAACAAAACAAAAAAAAATATAAAGAACGATTTAAACGAAATTGTTTCAACAACAACAACAACATAAAATCAACACAATTCATCGCGTTTGTCAAAACTTGTGTTGTATGTATATTTGTGTGTAGGTACGATTTGTTTTAGTCTGAGCCACACATTACATATTTTCATATTCACCTCGCATATGCCTATATGCCCACTCACAACACAAGAATTTTCAAAATCGTTCTGTGTGACTGCAACGCTAAAACCATCGATTCGTGATTTTAAGCTGACCTCTTGGCCTCGAATTGGAAAGCTTTCCTTTGCGGTTAGACAGGCATACAGCAGGTATTACTGTTTGGTGAAACATGAAAGAGAAGAAGTTTGCCCACAGCACGCACAACGTTCAACATTCAAGGCGATTCAAATGTCAATGTCACGCACGAACGTGGCGGAGTTGGAGTGATTGCAAAGCAAAGAAAAAAAAAATAAAGCAAACATTTACCTACTACCTTTGCCTACTGGAATCTCACGAAAGAATGTTGCGATGTAAGGGGAAGGGTGGATGAGATGGGGAGTGTGCTTGGGCACCACGCCACATGAGTCTTCGGTATGTTATTTATTTATTTAATTTTTTTTTGTTCGTTTCATACAGCTAACCCTCCTTTTTTTTATTGTTAACCTTTCTGCCACTGTCTTAGTAGCTTAAAGTTCAAAAGTGGATTTGCTGAGATTTAAATTTATAGGCTGATGGCTGTTGGAAAGTTTCTTGTTGTTGTTGTTTTTTTTTCAAGCTTTATGTTGAATTAAAAGGTCGTCCCGCACTGCACAGCTTGAGCTTGACAAGTTCTAAATCTGGGAGTTTATAAGTAGGTTAAGGTTTTCTTCTGTATGATGCGATCCACACACAAAACAGCTCAAACAACTTTGAGTTATGTGACATTTTTGGTGTCTGGATATGAGGGTTATATGTGTGCGATTTATTTGCTATAGTACTGGTTTATATGAAAATGTGTGATGAAGGTTAATTAAGAAAGGACAAAAGGGTTGACAAGAAAAGGGATGATGGTTTATTCTATGTTTGAAGGATATGAAAATATTTGGATTTTTCGGTTAAGAATTTGAAAACAAGGATTATAGTAATTTGCATGTGCGTCTGGTTTACTATACAGCATTTGTGGTTAATTTTAAATCAAAAATTTGTTAATTATTCCTTTACATTGTATGTACGGTTATAAATTTGTGTTGGAAATAAAGGGTGTTCGTAGAGCAATAAATAATTACAATAGACACAACATGAGATTGTTGTTAGGGTGAATTTTAAGATAATTTTGAAGGTTATGGATCTAATTGTTTGTCTGGAATATTTAATATTTAGGTGGCATAGAATTAATATAATTACTGCAGTCAGACATTTATTTTTAAGGCGTGGATGATTATATTCTCCCGTGGCTTTTATTTATTTATTGAAAAGCAGAATTTATATGAAACTCAGAATTTCGAATCGCTCGCGTCTAAAATGTTGAAATGGTACCGACAGACAAGGTTTTTAAGACCTGTTTTATTCTTACGTGTACCCAAGGGTTCATACGAATCGCGGAATCCCGCGTCACAAAATCCCGACAGGGTAACAGGATCCTGGCTAAAGTCACCATCCTACAGTGTTACACCCCCACGAAGAGCTCTCTTCTGACGAGGAGAAGAAGTGCTGTTATGATAATATACCACGTGGAGACTTAATAATGGCAATGGGGGACTTGAATGCCAAGGTTGACAGCGACAACGATGGGCTTTGGCATGTTGTGGGAAAAAATGGGGTTGAAAACGTATTGTTGATTTCTGCAATGCCAAACCTCTTATTCGCTTTGCGTGCCAAAAAGTCATATGGGTGTAGACAGACAAGCAACTTCCAAATTAATAACTGCGATTAGTCGGCGATTTAGTAGCAGTCTTCAGAACGTTAGAAACATCACTCTGATCGTTCTGAGATCTTAAGACACACCCGAATGTCCAATTTTAACATAAATTCACTTAAGACTCCCGCAATTCGCCAACAGATAGTGGACCACCTTTTATAAAGGTTAATAACAATCAGTATCATGGAACCCATGTCCATCGAAAACGTATGCTGTGAAAAATGATGAATGGCTTTCCGAAGATACTTTGGCAAAGATCGAAGAAAGAAAGCACTTCTATGCTTGCATCGCAGGAACTCCAGCAGCATGGAGAAACGAGCTAGAGTCTACATATTGGATGAAGATGAGAAAAGCTCACCGTAGTGTGCTGCGTAATAACGTAACTACATCAACGCATTGAATACAGAAGCTGCTAGTAAGAACGACAGTAGAACCGTTTTACACAATAATCAAAGACTTCACAGGCGTCCAGAGCTCTAAGCAACGCGTGATAAAAGACACAGTAGGATCCTTGCTTGTTTAGGATGAGAACCAGCTCAAATGGTGAAAGGACCCCTTCAACGGTTTTAAACCATATTTTCACCAGTGAAGTGAGCTCGACGGAAAGTGACCTGACTCCCCAGTAGAGAAGCAATCTTTGCAATCAAAGCACTGAAGAACAACAAAGCTATTGTACTTGATGGTATTGTCGCAACGCTCTTAAAAGCAGCGAGTGAACTATTGCACCCTATCATTGAAAGAATTTGGGAAACTGAGAACTTTTCTGAAGAGTGGGAAAGAGGAATGATTGTTGAGCTCCATGAAAATGGAGATTTAGAACAGTGAAAGAACTGGAGAGGGATTTTTGTGGTTCCTTTTGTAACCTAAGTAATAAGCAAGAATCGTCCTGTTAGGAGTAAAAGAACATTTCAAAGACATACTCGACGCCGAACAAGCATTATTCCTTATTGAGTCTTCCTGTGTGGACCACATTAACACCTTGTGGATTATCATCGAACAGTGCTATGAATATCGATCACCACATCACTACTTTTCCAGATAAGTTAATTGGTATAATAAAGGCTAAAATAATGATTGATCCAAATGTCACGTTCTGGTTGGCAGAGGAATTTGAAATCCAAAGTTGAGTGTCAGGGCTGTACGCTTTGACCAATACTATTCCTGTTGGTGATTCATATCTCCACCTTGTATACTCGGACGAAGACGTATGATCTCTATCAAATGACATCAAGGGTGAAGAGAAAAGCTGAAATCGTTGGGCTGGGAATCAATATGATCAGCCTTTCAACTTCCTCTTCTACTCTAGTAAATATTTCTGGACAAACAGTAGAGATAGTTGTTCCACTCCAATATTGAATCCGTACTTCTTTGCTGGTGCAGCACTTAGAAAGTCACAATTGCTGTCACTAGAAAGCTGCCAAAGTTCGTAAATAGATGTCTGCGGAACATCTTAAAGATTTGTTGGCCAAATTGTATCTCAAATGAATCTTTCATATGAAGACGTAAGTGGCAGTTGATTACATTGCGAGTTATGGGATTTAAAAAAATGTTTCGTTCGGGTTTTTTGCAGAACACACAAAAAAACACTCGTAGTGCAATTCAAGCAAAGAAATGAACACCTGTTAAAAATAACCTACATTCTGTTGTCTGGTTCAAGCTTATAATATTTCTGTTCTAATCAAGCTTATCATTCTATATTTTTTTGTGATATCCTAAAGATATATAAACAAGACTTAATTTCCCCAAAGAGAAAGAAGACAAAGCAAAAACAAAAACAAAACAAAATAAGACAAAACAAATATAGAAGTGAGTACATAAACATAAAATAAAAATAAAAATAAATGAACCCAACAAACTCACAATAGTAGGTAAAATTGTATAGTGTAACACAATGGTGTCACCATCATGAAAAGAAAACACTCTCATCGTCATCATCTTCACCAATGACCATTGTATTTCCAACCGCACCCATAAAAAGGATTTACATGTTGTTGTTCGTTTCGTCGTCATGACAAAAGATAGATATCCTGCGGCGTTTTGAAATTAGGAAACAAATTATATCCTTCTCTTTATTGTAAATATTATATACTATAGGTATACCTCTATGTTTAGATATATAGACCATAAGTATGCTTTTGAAATTTTCTTATAATGGAGTAACAATAAAGAACAAAAAAAAAAACAAATGAAAAGTTTATTATGCAGCTTTTTTTTTTTGATAAATTAAATTCAATGCAAAAAGAGATAGATGGTAGTAGCCTGAAGGAAATTTAAAAGATGTTTTATATTAAACTGATTTTAAAATTTACAAAATATTTGAACTCATGGATATTAGAACATGCGATAACTTGCAAAAAAAAAAAACCAGAAATTAGTAATGTCTTCCCTAAAAGGAAGCGTTATAAGCTTTAAAGTTGTTATGTACTTTAGTCTACTAGAAATTTGTCAAAAAATCGAATTCGCCATTTTGATAAAATTCAGCATGACACGATGTTGGTCTCAAAATTCTGTATCTCTTTCTGTTTTATTTTGATCAACACAGAGTTCTATGTGCAGCTATAAGCCTTCTATAAGCCTTCTTAAAGGAAGATGTTTTGCTAAAGGAGTAGGGGACTATTGACATGAGAACATTTCTTTCATATCGCTTTTTTTATTCGTAGCGAATGACGTTTGACTTTGCTTCAGCCATGACAAACCACGAAGAAAAAAACAAGATTGGTTTTGAGGTTAGTCGCGCGAACAATTTGTTGAGTTTGACATTTTGTAACTATCATCTTCCAATTCGCAACGAATACTTTGTTTTAAAAAATTTATGTTATTTTATCAAACCAAAAAGCTTACATAATTTACCATTTTTATTAAAGAAGGCCCAAGGAGTTAGTGTTGCGGTGAAAAGCTCTAAAAAGTGAAAAGCATTGGGCCAGATGAGAAACCCTCTGACTTTTAGAAAAGATTTTCATCTCCAAACTTATTAGCGGTGACTTACTGCCGAATCAGTGGAGTGAAAGTTATCTTCTACCAATCTACAAGGGAAAGTGTTATACACAAAATTTCAACAGCTACCGTTCAACCAAGCTAATGTCACACACTATTAAGATCGTTGAGCGTGTGTTGGATGGCCGTCTACAACAAATAATACGGCTGTCTGAAGGCCAGTGTCCTGGTTTGTTTCGGTTAAATCAGCCACAGATGTAATTTACGGTATAAGAATCAGAGTAGAAATATATAGAGATTTGATTGGTTGATTTTGAAAAACTATTCTTGGGACAACCCCGAGGTCTGATATGAGTTGCACCACTCAATCAATGAAAAGATCTAGAAGTCCACTTGTGGATGATCATGGACATGTGCGAGCAAGTAAAAACCAAGCCAAGATGTGCAGCAGAAATAACAGAAGAGCTCCCAATTAAAGTAGTGCACCAGGGAAATATCTGGAGTCTTCTTTGTTGTAGTCCTTAAATTTTTGGTTGAGAATAAGGTGTCGGAACCCAAAGTGAATCAGTTATTCTTAGCTGAAGATGGAGCCACCATAAGTGTACATCATTTATGGGTATCCATCACAGGCCTCTGCCGGACATCTATTTGAATGGAACAATGAATGCTCCCCAAGTGCGAAATATCTTGGACCTGATATAAATAGCGAAGAATCTTGTGATGATGAAATCAAACATCGCATAAGCGTAGGGTGGATGAAGTGGCGGGAAAACTCTGCCATCTTCTGTGATCGTAAACTTCCCCCTATGCTGAAAGGAAAGCTCTACATGCACGTTCATCCAGCTCTTAAAAACAGTCCACAATTTTGAAAATGATACAAGAATTAGGAGGGTGAACTGACGAAAGGAGAAATGAAGATTGTGTTATGGAAGTATGATAGCAGGAATGACAAAGCGTGATCGAATAAGAAGCACGAAAATCCGAAGTACCTTCACGTCAAAACTATCATCTTGCATAAAATACAGCATGGCCAACTTAGCTGATATTACATTTAAAATGAAGAAGCCCTGAGTACCCAGTTCAACGGAAATAGCACTTTTCAACCCTATCGCGGAAGAAAGGCAGATCCAAAAACCGTTTGATGAAACAAATGCAACGACACATGCATTTAGTTGGCCTCAGACATGAAACAATCCAAAAACCGGGAGAATTGTCAACGTTCCCTGGGGTCAAACTGGCGAATCCCATAAGTGGCAGTGAAGTGGGGGTCCGGCTCTGAACTATGACCACCGACGGTGTACCGCCGGAGGAGAAGATTCGAATGAAAGAAGTTTTTTTGGTTAAAAACGTCCATTTTATAACTTTGTGTTTTTATGCAACTGAGAAAAAAATGCTTATTAGATTTATTTAAAATGATAGAAAAACATGTGTATGACTTTGAAGAACTTTCAATTACTGCCATGGCCCGAAAAACCATGCATCAATTTGCTGTTTTTTTTTAACAAACCTCACATTACCTATACTGAAAAAAAAATCAAACGGACAATTTACGATATTACAATCCAATTTTGATGAATTATTTCAAACTTCCATTGCAATCAGTACATTAATAAAATACCAACGTATGTTTAAAAATTTTATTGAATTCGAAAGAGACTGAGTGTCCGCACTGCTAAAATGACGTAACAATTTGTATTGCATTTTATATGGCTCCACTTCACTTTTTCCTCCATTCAAGATATGTACGTGAGCGTGTAATTGACAAAGCATAGGTACACCCTCAGTATAATAATAGAACTAAAAGGTGAAAGTGACCAATCGTGTTTTTTTTTCTGATGCCAAACAAATGAGTCTTTCCATTTCCATGACGTGCGTCGCGTCGTCGCATCTAGCCATTTTGTATGCCTGGCACTCTTGCTTCACCCGACCAGTTGCGTTGCCTTATTGTTCGACAATTACTTTTGGTTAGATTCCGTACAATCGACATTGCTAAATTGGCCCTCGCCACCGCGCCGCTGCCATGCACCTTGCAACAATGTCTTTACAGGTTTCATATTTCGACCAATTCAATTTTGCTAGGTAACCAACGTGCTGGGTATCATACATGTGACTTGATTGACCAGCGGTTTGTATGGCTATCATATTATCAACAGTAGCTAATCTAAGTGCAGTCAAGTCTCCTAATTGTATCCCTCCTGCTTATCGCGTGCATCGGATAACAGCGTGCAGTCATTCCCGTTGGAAAGAATGGCATAAAGAGAATAGGCAACCACTGCAAACATTTTCCGGAATTTTTCTTTATGACGATGACGACGACGTCAACGGACAACTTCGACGACGACGACGACGACTCTCCCAACAACGACGACGGACGTGTGAAACGTTATTGGCATTTAGATGCATTTCTGAAGGTGGTCCCCAACGAACGACTACGCGACTAGGCGGTTGTTGTGATAAAAGATTGCATGTGGCGCACAGCTTAAACAAAATATTCATTCCGCAGACCCCCCACTCCCGTGTACATCATCAGTTAAAGGCGAATCGATTGCCAACTATAATAGCAGAGCAGCAGCCAGCGCCTCGCATGCCATGACTTCCGTTAGCAGAAGTTCGTGTTTTTGTTAACCGTTCCGACCGATGCGATAGCAGCACACACACATGGTATGCGAAACCAGGTCTGGATGGGCTGACTTGGCGGCATAAAAATATATGCATGCATTGCATAGCCAAGCTGAATACTCGCCCCTTAAGTAATGGCTTTTTAATTTCGCTGTGCATCTTTATTTTGTTTTTTTTTTTTTCGTTTCTCTCCTTTGCACATCAGCAACAATCGAAAAGTTTTTTGTTTTGTTGTTTTGTTTGTTTTTTTTTTTTTGTTTTCGTAGCACCAACGATAGAGGCCCAATCAAAGTCTTGTTAAGAACTTCAATCAAATAGCTAGCTTGCCTTTCTCTATACCATCAGCAGCGACGAATTGCTTCTTTGAGTAGTTTTTGACATTTTTGCAATTTAAAACGTTTTGTTGCTTATTTGTTGACGACGACGACGACGGCCGGCGACGCTACGTCAAACGGTAGATATTGGTGCTGATGTTTGCCGCGTGACGAAAGATTGATAGTTTTTTGATTGGAGGCAATTTGTGTCGTTGTTTTTGTTTTTCGCATGCAAATTTTTTGTTGAAGGAACCAAACTACTGAAATTGTTGGTTCTATTTATTTTTTTGAAAATTGTTTTGTATTTTTTTTTATTCTTTAAAGAATTTAAGTCTTTTTGACACGAAAAATTGAAATCAAATAATAATTGATTTTAGGCAGTCAAAACAATCTTTTATGAAATCAATTTGTTGGATACCTAATTTATGAAAAATGGGTACCTGCAAAATTATGCTGCAAAATTTTTTAGTTCAATGACAGTGAGGCTCGAAATCGGGATAGGTTGGTGTTGAAGGTAACAAGATATTTTTAAGATCCGATGTTGTCATTAAAAAAATGATAATCCAATAAATTGATAATTCTATAGCCAATTTAAAATTTGATGAGAATATTAAAGCTGCCCCATCATCAATTAACACATTATGATCGTTTATTTTCCACTGTCATTTATTTTACATAATGCAGATTTCCATATAAATTTTCTAACTGACACTTTTATTACCTCATGTTGATTTTCTATATACATTCAACTAAATGTTTGTATTCAAAAAAAAAAAAATAATCTAAAAAAAAAATTAATTGTGATAGCTGGCCCGCTGGCAGTTCACACAATGCATTATGCATATTATTTATGCAAAAGCTGTGAAAATGCAGCAGCATAAATACAAAAATATCCACATTTTGTGTAGGACTCTAGGTATATGCCTAATTTTTGTAAATGTCATTTTATTGGCTTTATTTAATTATACCATGGATTTTTCAATCCAATGTCCTTAAAACTCATTTGTTTTGCATCCTCTTTTTTTGTTTTGTTTTAATCGTAACTAATTATGATAATAATAATAATTCATTTTACGTATGTACGTACGTTCACTTTAATGTATTTATTTGTTTTTTGGGCAAGGATGCACATTGATTTGAATTATGTGACCGGAACAAAATTATCACTTTGTTTTAAATATTTAAAGAGGCTTTTTTTGTTAGAGGTATAGAACTTAAAGTTGGCAGCACTTTTTTTGTACTGAGGGCCATTTTAACAGCTGTCAAGTGATTTGTGTTTAGTTTGGTTTGACATTTCAATATGAATTGACTGACGGCCACCTAGCAAGTCGTAGATTCGGTGAATGGACCCAAAACAAGATTGCCGTTGATCCCGATTTTAGTACGAGAATTTTTTTTACCGATGAAGTTCATTTTTGGTTGAATGGCTATGCCGTTACATCAGAAAAACTGACTGTTTGGTGTGCTTTTTGGGGTAGTGGCATCATTGGTCCAAAGACATAATTCGCCGCGTTATTGCTGATATACAGCAACAAATGTCAAAAGTTGGAAAAAACTGATGGAGCTAGCCGTGGCGGTCATATGCCAGCAATCATATTTAAATTATAATTCCAAAAGATTATCTTTCAATTAAAGTCAATTTCATGGCAATTTTAAATATTCTTCTTATTTGTTTTATTCAATTTTAAAAATCTCTGAAACACCCTATATTTCCATTTAAAATTATACATATGAATCAGATGGTAAATAGTAACACTTTTCTGCCTTATGTTCATAAAAATAATAGATATTCTTATATCCGTAAGTCGCGAGAATTCAAAATTCGTGATACTTTTTGAACACATCTCGTATATTCATTTCAAATTTTGTTGAAAAACAGTTCGAAATATAACTTAAGTTACTCAGAGTCGAAAGAAGTGAACTTTGACTTATAGCGCTACATTACGACCAAAATACGAAGGAAAAAAGCTTCAATAGAAAGAACGCTGCTGCCTCTAACGCTTCGAAATCATTTTCAAATAATTTGTTAAATTTGTTTAAAGAGTCTTCAAAGCCATCGTCAAACATTCCTTGATGATGAAACAACAAAATAATCCTCATTGACAACAACCTTAATCAATGGTTTTCTTATTTCAAAATTAAGTTGACCAAATTGTCCTTAAAAAAAACTTCCTTTTAAGGATTAATTATGTTTGAAGATGGAAAGATTATTCAAAGAAAATGAAGAGATTTCAGCAACATGCAAGCAATCAGAAGTATGAGGACTATAAATGACTTAAATTTATAGATCATAGCATCATCAGGCTTCTTTAACTGAATTCTGTTTCTTAATTTGTCGAAAAAATATATTTTATAATTTTGCATTTGACTCCTTCTTAAAATTCTTTTTGTGTTCTACATTTTCGTCATCTGTCAGCTTAATTGGCGATCTTCTTGGTCCTTTTATCCATGCATCAACCAAGTTTTCATTTCTTCTACATTTCTTGGCTTAAAGATGTTTTCTTCTGTCAATTTGGAAAAATGTAAAATTATTTTATCTAAGCTTCTCACCCGGTTTGTGTCTAAATAAAATATATTCAAATTAATACAATTTTTTTGTTCCTTTGTTTCAATTCACAGTTTTTTTTTCGACACCGGACGAAACACACGAAAATTAGACGCCAGCACAGTTGGGGGTCAGATGGGCAGTTAGATTAGTCTCATAGGTATTGATCGGTTTAAATTATAATATAATGGCATTTGTAATTTGTGTGTGTCAAAATTGTTGGTATTTAAATATCCGTATTAGTATACGTCAGAAGTTTGGTTGTAAATTTGTGAAATATTTGTAAAATTAATGAGATAAAATAACTGCGATCCCCTTTTCCCCTCGCTTTCAACATATCATAAACATATTCAGTTCAAATCACTGATTGTTTTTTTTTTTCATTTTTTTTTTTTGCGTTCGACAAAATTATTGGGTAAAGTGGTAGATGGACTGAAATGCAATTTGGACACTTTTTATTGATTTAGTGTTCTAAATAACCAAATTTGACAAAAAATAACGTAAAATGATGTTATGCAAAAGCAGATGTAATTGTGTGGTCGATTGCAATTTTTGACATTCTATGTTTTAATATTCCAAATTTTAGCAATTAAAAGATTTAGATTTTCCAAAATAAAGGCCAACGCAGAGACATATTTAATGGAACTTTTGAAAAACTCCATGAAAAGGAAATTTTTTACGAATTGCGATTTTAAAACAATTTGAATATAATTTTTCAATGCAATATAATTCGATTTTTTTTTTTGGATTTTTCAAAACCATTTTCATTCAATCATTTTGTCTTATGGCTTTCGTACATATCGTAATATTGATTGGTCATTCTTTCTAAGTTCTTCCAAATAAACCGACCCTAATCGGCCTTAAATGCTGAAAATAGAACAAATTTTGAAAAAAACTTTGTAAATCTGAATATTCAACCAACTTGATGCACTGCTTGTCTTCATTCTCCCGATGGTTCAGCCTTTTTTAATCTCTTTGTATGTATGTACATATTATGTATGTATGTTTCTCG
Source organism: Syrphus vitripennis (assembly GCA_958431115.1). Lineage (NCBI taxonomy): Eukaryota > Metazoa > Arthropoda > Insecta > Diptera > Syrphidae > Syrphus > Syrphus vitripennis. The sequence goes on from OY288110.1 coordinate 77,171,112, forward strand.
AAAAATACTAATTTTCTTATCTTTAGAAAAAAGAGTTTAAATAAATTTTGACATATTTGAAATAGTTTTTAAAAGTCGAGTGTAGTGTAGGTATTTTATGGGAAATCATTAGCTGATAAAATTAAAACGTCTCCTTATCCATTGCTTCGATCCACATTATATGAGTGTCGAATCGAGTTTTTGTCGAATACAAAAGTAAACTATATCAGTTCAATCTAATTCAAATGTTGGATTCCTTATTTATTCAAAAAAATATTGAGAAAAACCTTTCTTGAAACCGTTCTAAATGATAATACGCGCATTCACAGAAATTTGAAGATCTCGGAACGGCTACATCAATAAACAAAACTGCCGTATTTGGAAGATAATCATTAAGTGTATGTTGAGACAATGCTACATACATTACTGACTGTTTGGTGTGCTTTATGGGGTAGTGGCATCATTGGTCCGTACTTCTTCAAAAAAGATGCTGGCCAGAACCGCTATAGAGCCATGATCACGGACTTTTTTTTCCTCAATTTAACAACCATTCTGTGCAGGAGCTGCGGTTTCAACAAGACGGCGTAACATCTTAGCTGGTGTCACAACTGATTTATTGAAGAAAATAATGGTCGGAACCACATAGTTTCACAATTCGGACCCGTGAATTGGCCTTCAAGATCGTATGATTCAAAACCGCTAGGAGATATGTGAACTGTGAAGTTGCCGATAAGCCTGGCACCGTTGACCACTTGGAGGACATCAGTCGCCGCGTTATTGCTGATATACAGAAAATACGGAAAAATTATAAGTTCTAAACCTCTGAAAAAACACCCTATAAGTTTAAAACTTTATCTATAGCTATTTATCAATCCATAAGTTTAGAGGTGGGTTTAAATGTACAAATACATTTTTTTTACTGCACTAGAGATATTTCATGAATAGTTTATCTTCATTAAGACTTCAAAAAAGAAAAAAAAGAAAGAGACAAGAAATTGCATCAAACACTTCTTGACCAATATCCTTTAGATAAAATAAAAATCAAGTGAGAATTACTTTTTACAACCACATGCGCCCGATGACCTGGATTCAGATGTTCACCGAGGAGGGTTATAGACTCTTTAAGAGCATTTGAGAGAAGAGAGGTTCATCATCAAATATTTACACCTATTTGCATACACACAAGACTCAATCTGTTAGCCATCATAGAGGAAGCGAAGCACCATCAGCATCAGCAGCAGCAGCAGAAGCAGAGGCATCATGAATGAGTGGCTTTGTCTGCATATTGGCCCTAAATATATATAGCCATATCCAAGTATATAGATTAGGTATCTATAAGAAGTTGGGGTCATACATACATACATATATAACGGTTAAATATTCTTCACTCTGGATATATAGATAAATGGATTTTGCTTCACTTTCTATAGATACTTTATCTAAAACACCCGCATAGTAATCCAAAACGAGGACATTTTATACGTAGGTATTACATCAGCTTGAATAAGATGTATAACGGTACCTACACTACACATAGTTTGTCCAAGATGACGCGCGGTATATAACATCGGACGGTTGGGTTGTTTGGTTGGTTGTTGGTCGTCATCGTCAGGGTGCTTTTTGAATGAATTTATGGTAGCTTTATCATCATCACCACGCAATGTTTAATAATGTCATTTAAGCTTGATTATATGCAGATCCAGGACACACACACACACACACACACACAGCGATGGTAAATAGATTCATTATGAAATTGCCCGTTACGTCTATTAAGTTGGAGAGCCTTTAATCTGTGCTTCCAGCACGTATATGCAAAATCCCATCGTACAACAACATAAAACTTATTGTTAGATTCTATAACTCTATCTACATATACGACATAACCCCATTGAGAGGTCCTGGTCCTGGTTCTGGTTCTGGTGCTGGTTCTGGTTGTTGGATCGCCAGACACGCCCGCTGGCCATCCTTATATAGAATATTGTGTGTCCTTGGGTGGAATTCCAACCAACACTGTATTATATAACGGGGAAACATCACATTTAAATTCCCTCCGTTAATTACGAATTCTACACTTATTTAACATAAGTGAGGTAAATTATAAATGTCAACAAACATGTGTACCTACCGAACAAGTGTCATACTGCACGCGTTGTTCACCTTGGGGTGGGTCATGGTCGGGGTTTTGTTGGCAGTAAAATACTTATATATTCAAATTATGGCGAAAATCAATAGTAATGTACCTATACATGCATATATTCGTGAGAATTTTACAAAAAAGAGTTGCCAAGTGGGGGGTTTTGATACAGCACAAACAAATTAACCATATGCACGTTTGTGTATAATATTAAATGTATATAAAAATAAAAACATCTTCCTCGGTTGCAGCACTCGTTGTCAATGACACTCCCTTCGTTAGCTCCCTTGAGAAAGCTAACTTATTTGTTAGGTTAGGTTAGTTCGCCACCAACTCTAAGCTGTCTGTAAGTGTCATGACTCCCCCAGTTCTTGGGCGCGTAAATGATTCTATAGGACAAATCTTCTTTCGTACTCGAGCTGTGGCGAGAGTCCTAAAAGATCTCAACACTCAAAAATCCGCTGGTCCGGATGGTATCCCCGCCATTGTTCTGAAGAGGTGTTCTTCCACGCTGGCAAAACCCCTGCGTAGGCTTTTCCATCTATTCTATTCTTCTGGGCTTGTTCCAAGCAATTGGAAAACAGCATATGTCCAGCCTATCCCCAAAAAAGGCGAATCTTCTTCACCCTCTAATTACCGACCAATTACACTTACGTCCCTTCTTTCCAAGGTCATGGAAACACTGATAAATTATCAGCCCAAGAAATATCTCGAAGATCGAAAGCTTCTTAATGACCGGCAATACGGCTTTCGCAGCAATAGGTCCACTGGTGACGTTTATCTCACCGAACAGTGGAACAAATCGTTACATCGTTTTGGAGAAAGTAAGATTATTGCACTTGATATTTCTAAAGCATTCGATAAAGTTTGGCATCCTGCTCTTTTATCGAAAATGCGTGCGTTTGGTATCGATGAAACCCTTCTTCGTTGGATTAGTAACTTTCTTTCGAATCGCTCTATACAAGTAGTATTAGACGGATTCAATTTTGAAACCCATAACATAAATGCTGGTGTGCCACAGGGTTCCGTTTTTTCTCCGACCCTATTTCTCATTTTCATTAATGATCTCCTGTCTGCAACTACTAATGCACTAAATTGTTTCGCTGACGATACTACCTCCAAAACTTAAGTATGACTCCCATCTCTTGGCTGGTGCTCCAGCAACTTACTTAAGCCTCTTGGACAGTATACGAAGACGAGTCTTCAAAATGATCGAAGACAGAAACATCATGAATCTTTTACGTCACTTGAACACCGTCGTAACGTTTCCTGTCTCTCACTCTTTTACCGTTACTTTTACGGTAAGTGCTCTAATGAAATAGCCAGTTGCATTCCTCGCCTTAAACGTTTCAACCGTAATACCCGCGCTTTCAGGAATGCTCATCAGTTTACATACTCTTGAACCAAATTTCGGTCGTATTGTTAAGTACAGGGATTCGTTTTTGAGCCGTACTACGCGAATGTGGAATGCCCTTCCACGCTCTGTCTTTCCCTCTCATTGTGATGAACTGAAATTCATATTCAAGACAAATGTTCACCGACATCTCCTATCAAATCCCCTCCTACTTACCTAAAGCTCGCACTGTGGCTCTGACATGTAAAGGATACATAAAATCCCCTTTAGTGAGCGTTAAATATAAATCAATCCTTAGTCAAGCACTGAAGATCGGATGCTTTCAGGTGTTATACTTACAAAGAAAACTGCTCAACAAGTCAGTCACATGTGTTACAAGTCTGCTTGCTAATACGCTTCAGCTCTTCATAAACTCCTTAAAAAACATTAGATTTGGTAACTCTTAAAAAGGTCTCAGAACATTCTTACAAAGCAATACAAATCCATGTGTTCCAGTATTCTAATTACAGTATTCTACATTGCACATTGTACGTAGATAGATATGGCGAAAACAATCCACTTACAATTGCCCAGAAAACTAATGAACAGCACCAATGGGCTTAAATTGTCGTAACATGGCTCGATGATAATAGCCCCAAACTTAACCCTGCGCCCATAATGGTATGGTTTGGTAATAAAGAAGAAAAGTGGCAGAGCGGAACTGAATTGACAAGGCAGGGATATGGCGCGATGGAGGAGCTGGGGCTGTTCGAGTGTTCATATATTTCACCTTCGTTCATTAATTCAACAATCCTGTTTCATCCCCAATACGTGGCTCAGCTCACGATAATAAGCTTTGTTGAGAGGTAGGTAGGTAGACGGGTGGGTGTAAATGTTTTCTATGAAGCAAATCAGTGATAAGGGTGGCGGGGCGGTGGCGGCGGGCGGCAGGGCACGAGCAGCAGAGCTGCAGGCGGTTGGTATTTGAGTTGGCATGCTTTGAGGCGGATTGTTTGCAAAAGGATTAAAGCCCACGGATGTGCAGAATAAAACAGCGAAGAGGATTTCAAATGTTCGTTTTGTTTTTTTTTCTTGCTGTTGTGAAAGAGTGTGGAATATTTTTTTTTCAGTATTTATCATGATAATAATGAACATCCTCGTCGTCGTTCGTTCAGTATCTGTCGTCGTCGTCGTGCGATTAAACGTTATCACTTTCCTTTCATTTGGATTGTTAAAAGGGAAAGGGAATGAGATTTTGGTTGTTTTTATTTTTTTTGTTTATTTGTTTATGAAAACGCACGCCACTGTTTTTAGATGATACCGCTGTCTCATGCCATTTCACTGTCACCATCCCACCGTTTGCCGCCATGCCACCGGTGTTGATAATGTTTTTATTTTGAGGAGCATATTTTTGTATATGGCTCATTTCATTTGCATTAAAATTTTTGGGGTAAAATTGGGTTAAGGGCATTTTACTTTCTTAATATTTTTCTTTCATATTAAAACAGAAATATATAAAGAGAATTAAAAAAGGATTTTCCTTCTTTGCTTGGTTGTTATTGTTGTTCTTGTTGGAAATTGCAAAATGTTATTTTTTAATTATACATATATTATTCTGTTTTTGCTTCCTTTTGTATATGAATATTTGGAGAGTTAAAGACAAATCTTAAGAAATTTGTAAATTCCCTTTATGTTTTAATCTTATTGCTATATATGAAAAACAAACTCAAAAACGTTTTGTAGAGTTCATAAAAAATAATGTATTAACTTTTGTAGGTATTTGGTAAGCATTGAGAATCAAAAAATTGAAAAAAAAACTCATGGTAAATAGAATTTACAAATGTGCTCCGGGAGTAGGTATCCCTGTTTAACTATAGGATGACAAGGACTTGTAAAAGCCATGAAAAGCAACATTCTGAATATTGGTAAAGAAAATAAAATTTGTTTTTTACAATAATATTTTTTTATATATTTTAGTTTATGTATAAATACTCGTACTTACAACTTTTTTTTGGAAAATACAAGTATTTATTTCTAAAATTGTTATTTTGAAAACCGTTCTAATGATTTTCAGTTTTTGCTTGAAAATATATGTAGCTGCTATAGGGCAAGTTATTTATTCGTAAAAAAAATCGAACCGAGATATTTATTAAACCTGATATTTCGATGATCGAGAACGCGAATCCTATCTGTCTGTACCTTAATACCTATACATCCTAAACAATTGGAGGGATTTTCATCAATTGAATTTTTTGAGCTCCAAAAATAACGGTACATGGCATACAACCACTACTACAAAACATATTTATCTCGAAAACAGCAATTTAAACTTGTCATTTGGTTTTCGATTTTCTCATAAACGGTTTATCAGATTGCGGTACAAATTTTTACAAAAGAGGTAGGTACCTAAAATAATAAAAATAGTAAAAACTTTCACATTAATTTTTTTTTTAGAACTTCGAAAATTTTATATAAAAATTTTTTTTTTATAAAAATTAATTTTTATATGATATTTAAGATCTTCAGGTTTGAATTTAAACTTCATTTTTCTGAATTGTATACTTCTTCAATTTTTCTTGTTTTTGTATTTTTGATTTGTTTATTCTTAAAAACTTTAATTTTCCAACTAACAACTTTGTGAATTTCCAAGTTAAAGTGTTATTAATTGCTATAGTACTTATATAGTACTTCTGAATGAAATGCCAAATGTGTGTTCCTCTATAAGAGCGTTGTTGTTGGTGCAAAAGATGATATAACGCTTTCCTAAAATATTTATTGGAGTCACTCCTATAAGAAAATCTTTAATGAAGTAAACGCAATTACTTAACGCTTAGCTTACACTTTATCAAATTGGCTCTAAATATTTGTATTCATAAATTCAAATTGAGTTGACACCAGTTCCAATAACAATATTTGAAGAATAATTATATGACCATTAACTCCAATAAAGACGTCTTGTGAAAGTTTCATATTTTTTTTATATTTATTTATTTACTCCAATTAAAACATGTAAAAGGGTGAGTATATCAGCCTTTATATGTGCTCTTTACCATTTACTTCAACAAAATATATGAAGAATGACTAAAGGAGTGTTCATAGTTTAATTACCCAATAAGAATGTCTTACTATTGTGATATATCAGCGTTTACTTCTATAATGATTCCTTAAGAATGTAAATATATCTGCGGTATATATTATATCAACATTCACTCCAATAAGAATATTTGGGGAATGATTATATCATCGTTTACTCCAATAACGTTATCCGAGGAATAAATTGTATTAACGTTTTCTCCAACCTGATATGATATGCTGCAACAAATATTTAAGTATTTAATAATATCATCATTTACTCCAATAAAAGCACTATTAATTAGTGAATTGGAAACAAATTTGTTAGGTCCGTTTTTTGTAACAATTTTCGTAAGCCTTAAGCTTCTCTCATATAAGGCCAAGTACGTTCGATCAAGTTGTTTATTTTGTATACATTTTACACATATTTGCATTTTATTAACTGTTGGACCAGTGTTTCCAAGGAAAAAAATTTAAAATAATTACCTGCAAGCCGAAATACAATGCACACTGGAAAACGGACGCACACACGGACGGATAATTTATAATCTTATAAATGGTTTGATTAAATCTTAAATTAAGCTAGAACCACGATTTCCATTAAGTACTATTAAAAAAAAATGTTACACATACGCCACCCCACACCATCAACTGAGTCAATTTCTCACAAATCGTTCCTATTTATTTTCGAATAAAAATAATTAAAATTGCAGCACCATTTTTTTAATTATCTGTTTGATAGATATTCGGAAATTTCTGGCTTATCCAAAGTTTAATGATTGTTTTTTAAAAAGAAATGAAATAGTTTCTGTATAATTAATTACTATACATAAATTTTTTAACCTCAAATATTAAAATGTCATTAAAATTAAATAAATCATAGCTAATATTCTTTGAACTCTTCGCTGCCAACTCGCTTTCAATTCAATTTAATCCCGTTTTTCCAAATGACCGTTCCCGTGCTGACGGGGGTTAAAAAAAAAACTATGCATATTATAAAGATGCAATTTATGCCACACATTTGCGCACTACACTACCCACTATCGGAAAAGTGCATATAGTGTGCAATTAAATTCCCCAACGGTAATGGAAGCTAATATAAAATTTAATCCTCTTATTTAGATTTTACACTCTTTAGCTGCTTATTCGACCAAAGGCTGTGATGTGTGTGTGATGTTTTTTTGTTTTTTTTTGACGTTGGATAATATTAAGCCCGCATTTTGATTTCAGGAGTTGGTAGTTCTTTAATTAGAAATAATGCTGTACGAGTGCTATGTCAATAATATCACCCAAATATTTATTTTAATCATTTCATGCGCAAGTTCATTTAATGCACGAGAATTAAAATTATGTGTTGCTGGAGGCTTTTTGAATTGCAGAATTAGCAATAAAGGTAAACAATTGTATATAGATATGTATGTATGTTTATTTTGTGTGAGCTTAGTGAATGAACTTATGTGCATATATATTATTGTGTGTTGCTCTTGCACAAGCTCTATTTGAAATTACTTTGAAAATATTTTAATTGGTACTCAAAGGGCTTTTGATTTCAATGAGCAAATGCATGTAGATATATATGCAAGCATATTATGCATCAGCATGCAACTTTGACTAATCAACGTATAGGGAGAAAATGAATTTATAGTTGATAGAATAAAACTTTGAACGTACGTAGGTACATAAGAATCACTTACATACTTTTACTTTATTTCAAAGAGTTTCAAGACATTGAGTAGTACGTACACTTGTCTCTCTACAATTACATCACAGAAATGTAAATGCTATAACGACGAACAATTTACCTCAAAGCCGAAGGATTTTTCTTCTTTAAAAGTCTTGAAGTTTTGTTGAAGGATTGCTGGAATAGTCTAATAGCTTTTTATGAGAAAATGTACATTTTATAAAATTCATTATTTAATTTATATAAAATAAGGAACACATCTACTATAAGAATCTTATTCCTCAGTTTTTAATACATATATTGAATATTAAGAAACAAAGAGAGACCTAAGATTTTTTTAGAATTTCCAATTTTGTGACAATAATAGAAACTTTTGTATATGCTGTGTAAATTTTAAGATCACACTTTTTAAAATAAAAATCAAAATGTTTTGAAAAATTTTGAATTTTAAAAAGTGCCTTCACTCAAAATCGTAAGACTTTTTAATATAATTCTTTTTCAACTAATTTTTACTCCTATAAACATCCTAAAAGTATTGTATAATACTCCATAGAGATTAAAAGAAGAACTTTTTCATCTCATATTGCATTTTTCTGAAATCAATTACTGAGTTCTTATAGGAGTAGTTTAAAATATAAAATAAATATTAGTTGTTGTGAGAGTCCAAACAAGATTCTCGAAATGCTTGCATGCTAGTCGCTAGCGTATTTAAGGATTAAATTAATGTTGAATTTAATTTATGCAATTTCGTTTAAATTTAATAAAAATATCTGATTACTCCAATAACACTGCCTGTCTTACTTTTCTAATGATACCAAAGGAATAGGTTAAATCGGCGTTTACTCCAATAAGCAGTAAAGATTATATGAGGATTTACTCCAATAACGATATTTGAAAAAAGTTATGTCAGTGATGACTTAATGGTAATACAAAATGATAAATGAATTGTCTGAGGAATTATTGGATTTCTATTAAAAAAAACTATAAGCAACATAACCTTTAATTTGGAAAAGGGAAAGACATTTTTTAAAATGGGCAGAATAATTCTTGCCTTCCTTTTTGGACTCGAGATATTGATCAAACTTGACATTACTAAGTAGGAAGACGAAAGAAATATGTCTTTTTGTTTGTTTTCGATATTTTATGTTTTAAAAACGTATTGATAGAATTTTTTGAATTCTCTGGGAAACACATTATACTTGAATTAAAAATAATGAAATCGAAGGTGAAAAATTTAAACCGCACCAGCAACGTTTGAAAAGAATTAATAATTTTTCAAAGGTGACGTCAAAAATTTTGATAAACATTTTAACGATTTTATACTTCACAATTTAAAAATTAAGCATTATTGACAGTAGGGTAGAGGTGGCACTGTTTGGCAACTTAATATATAAAACATCCAAAATTATAGTTTTTTTTATTTTCTAAAAAACTGGTAAAAAGTCTTTTCCACAATTAAGATTTTCGTCATTATCAAGGAATGAAATGGAATTGATTTTTATTTTTACAGTGTAATAGTGCATTTGCTCAAGAAGGTACAGTCTTCTGATTTCAAATGAATAAATCGTTTTCGAAGTTAGTTAGAAAGTTTTTTTGAAGTAATTATCTTCCCTTATAATCGTAATGCCCAAGGGGATCTAAATCTGAAGTTCGATTTTTTTAGGAATGACAAACTTTTGCAATAAAATGGCTGAAAAAAATTTAACTCGCATTGGCTTGTTTTCACTTTTTTAAATCAAAATAAGACCCATTACATAAAATATTTAAAAGCAGCTCCGCTTTAGGTATGTTCAGTTGCCAGGCAGTGTCCATTTTAAACAGCTTTTACAGCCTGTCCCCTTTGTGGGTTGGGTGGATATAAACCCACGAAACTCTGCTGCTGAGGCAGGCATCTACACTTACAAATAGTGGTTCAATTAAGTGTAATAAAAGAAATAAGAAGCCAAATATGCTAACGATTTGAAAAAAATTATCCCTATAGTTTCAACAAATTTATTGAAAAATTTCAGAAAGCGTTCCTAAATGTTCTGGGTGTTAACAAAATTACGGCGCAAATTCCACAATCAATTACAGAAATGAAGACAATTAAGAGATTCCTTTAAATCCATTAATATGTCCGACACAATTCAAAAAGTCATTTAACCACGAACCTCCTTAGATATTTTAAAATTTTTATTTTAGGGAAAAAATAAAGGAATGTTCAAACTCAGCATTCTAAAACTTCGATTTCAAAAATCAATAAAACTTTAATACTTGCACACACATACCTTATTCAATTAATATTTGAACACAAAAAGTGATATTTTCTATACAAAACATAAAGATCCACTAAGTTCCAGGAATAACATCGATAACCATCATCAAATTGCTCGCCACAAGTTTTATGCCAAATCCTCTCATGCGTATAACAAACTTGCTATAGCATTATTTTAATAGTTCCATCCGATTCTAACAAAAAAAAAAATTATTTTATATCTCCAACAACACCCACTCTTCTATGGCGGGCGTCCTATCTCAAACCTTTAATTTTCATTTTGCAAAGTGACAAAACAATTAAGAAGTTTCGCCTGATTGAACACCATTGATTTCTCAAGCAGAAAATTCATTTTCGTTTCGGTTCTATTGGCCCGGATTTCTCACTCACAGAACTCAGTTCAACAATATTCGGTTTAAAAGCGCGTCGCTCCAATACCCAATAGCTATTGTAGATTGTACATAGTTAGCCAAAGACCAAATTTATATGCATTTGCTATTAGATTTCTCTCTTTCTCTTTGTACATTCACAATTTTCTTCTATTATAGAAAAGAGAAGTACCTCAGCAATATCCTGCTGCTTGCTGCTTTTGTGATATTCTTTGCTGGGAATATAATCAGCATATTACAATAATCCAGTTTGCACAATTTTGTTTCAAAAGTTTAATTGAAAATTTTATAGCTGAACGATTTGAGACTTTTTCGAGCGACCAAAAGAAACACCAACTTCTCTTACACTCCACCCTCTCTTCTTCTATATCTATAGTTTAAAGTGAACGTAGTATGTAGAGGTATACAAAGAGAAGAGACAGAAGAAGGTAATTAAATTTCAAGCAAGCAAGCAAGTTCCGAACCATTGAACATTGGCATGCCAAATCCATGTAGATATAAATATAAAACATTTCTAACGATATCCGAATTCATTCCGAAAAAAAAATGGAGAAGTTATTAGGTAATAATGTTTTTTTTTTTGATTTAAAAAAAAATTTAAACACAATTTTGGGAAGGTCTTTGTTCATTTTTTGTTTTCTTATACTGGTTTTCAAAGTTTATTTGACTCGTTCCATCAGTTCTAAATGTTATTGCAGATTTATGGCCGCGAAAATAAAAAAGGCAGCAAATATATTCTAACGCACATAAACATTTAGACTGCTGTCATGCTTGAACCGGAGAAAATCTACAGAAATTTATACCTGTACTCTTTTGATCTTAAAAAAAACTGTCTTTTGACGTAAAAATGAATCCACCTGTCTTGGAAGAAGTTTTATTGTCAATAAATGAATGAACGTGATAAAATTTTAAATAAAAAAAAAACAATACAAAGCACACAACAAAATTAGATGCATGACATGAGTTTACTGCATGCGTCGCAGTTTTTAGCTTGCTTTTAATAATTTGGCAGGCTTACATGATTTCGTGCAGAATTTAAATTGACTGTCTGGCCTATAGTTGAATAGCTTCTTCGTACATTTTGCGTCACCATTTTGGTGAAAATAAATGAATAGCACTTAAAAAAAAAGTCGTATTACTCAATATTTTGGTAGTATCCCGTGGCATAGTGCGTAAAACTGCTATGCCAGAGGTTTGGGTTCGGTTCCTAACTTCGCCCATGTAAAGAAAAGAAAAGATTTTTTTTCACGGGCTGCTGACTCATGACAAAATGAAAAATTCTTCAATGAAATCAATTGTCAAAATTTTCAAAAAAAAAATGTAAGGATGAAAAAATTAGTGTTTTGACTTTTTTTTCAATTTTTGTATTTAACAAAAAAATAATTTAGAAATATCAATTTTTAAAAATTTTTAAAATTTTACTTTCAGTTACATTTTTAAAAAATGTAAATTATGATTTTTCATGTTTTTTGAAAGTTTAAAATAATAAATCCTTTGTAGGTTAATTTTGATGCTTTATTTTTTTTTTAATAATAAATTTCAACAATCTTGTTATTACGCAGCGCATCTTTATTTTGTTTATTTTTCATAAAAGTATTGCAATAAAATTTATTGATATTCATATACCGTGTGCAACTAACTAAGAAAAGAATTTTATTCTAATAATTTCAATTCTGGAAGACCAGACTCTTTTCCATTTTTTTCAGATTTTCTCCGCTAACACAGAAAACTAGACAAAATATAAAATTTCAAGTTTTTAAGTCAACTATCAACTGAAACTATGAAGTATCCACATGAAAAATTCGGAAAAGTCCATATTTTCGAAATTTTGCTCCTAAAGGTTTTTTAACACTTACCCAAATATTTTCTATAGTAAATTATTTCTAATAAAAAAAAAAAGTATTAAAAAAGAATAAGTGAAGTATGTAATTTTAAAAGTTACAACACACTAGTTGTTCCTAAGTCAATAATACGAATAATTTATTGATTTAAAAAGTTAACTTATTAAAATTAAATCCATCTGTTTGGAGAAAGTTCATGCTCATAGAAATGTTTTTAAATAATGTTCAATGTTGGAATTATCTATTGCAAAATGTAGCAGAGTGCTGAACTTGTTTTCGGAAAGTCCAATATTCAATATACATATAGAGAAAACAAAAACAAAAGAACTAATGTTTGAAAAACTATAACGAAACTTAATGTCAAAAAATAAATTCAATGTGATTTTTTTCAGACCCATTGTTTTAGTATGACCTTCTTCTTGAATAAAATCTCTCTCTTGAATGTTTTTTTTATGTGTTCATTCGAAAAAAACGGTACCTTTAAGTTAAAACATTAAATATGTTATATATTAAAATGTTATATATTAAATATAAATATGTTATATATTAAAATGTTATATATTAAAAAGGACTTCAATAGTATATTGTTAATATTTTAGCGTAATAGTCTTATTCACAAAACCTCTCATAGTTTCATTCAAAAGTTTATTTGATTTGCATTTTCTAATAACCATCTAATACAACTTTGTTTTTATACGAATCTTCAATCAAAAAATTGCAAGTGAAAGCTCCCACTTAATATTTTTCGGGTTTTTCAAAATAATCTTTTGACTTTCGATACTTCGAAAATTCATTGAATTTTTTTTTTTCAATTTATACTACTTTTTTATTTAGAATATATTTTCATAAAAGCCATTTTTGACATTAGCGCCACTATTCCTAGACGGCGCAAAACATGAGTCCATTGTGGAAATCTTATAATATGACAGTTTTATTCAGAGAGAGGGTAGCTGGTCACTTTGCCCCACCCTCCGAGCGCCTATGGTTTCGGTTGAGAGACAGTTTGTAAACAAAACAAAATTTTCATAGCATTTTCTTGTCTCTTAAAAATACAAAGGAAATAATATTCAAAAAGTGGTCGTTCCTATTTTTTGTAATTTGTCTTTTATTCATATTTCCGAGTTTCGTATATGATGACTTTGTCATTTTTTTGCTCAATCTTATTTCTCCTAAAACCAATACCTGACCATAATATAGATTTTAAAATTAAAAATAAGAGAGTAAAAAAATGCAATTTCATTTTGTAATATACTTACTTCCTATCATTTAGTTTTTCAAGAAAAATAATGGTTGTTCAAAAAACCGTTTTTAGAGCAAAAAAACAATACCATGGCATTTTCTTTTAAAACAAAATTGTAGAATTTACAAATCATTCCCCAATCGCCTCCATAATACCGCATCCATCCCATACACTCACTCACTCACTCTAACATTAATTTACCAGAGGCTCGTCGACTCTTCAACAGAGATCCGT